>JADRCD010183595.1:0-70241 GCA_019843815.1 Montemys delectorum
ACACACACACACACACACACACACACACACACACACACACTGGAAAACTTAAGAGTTCTTTGGAAAGTCAGCTGGATGGTGTTTTGCTGGGGCAAACACGTGAAGGAGCGTTTCCTGAAAGTGAACGCAGGTGTGAAAGCCTAAGGCAGACTCGTGAAGGGACGTTTCGCTGAAGCAGACACAGGAGAGAGGATGTCCTGCTAAAGCAAGCGTGTGAAAGGACACGTGATGAAGGAAGGATTCTTTGCTAACAACACACATGTATTAGTCTGCCTTTCATTGCATAGTTGAGCAGCATTTTTGGGGCACCATAGAGAGAAACTCACCAAGAAATTTGTGGTGGTGTGCTGCAGTTTCTTGCTGCTTCCAAGGACCGATTGGATGCACGTGCTGAAGCAAGATCCATGCTGAGGCCTGGCTGCCCCTGCTAGGTCCTGTCACCACTGTGGCTAACCCGACTCTACCGAACTGGACTGCTGGTCAATCTGTGAAGTGTTTGTGAGTGATCAAGCTGCTGCTGCCTGCTAACCTGTGAACTGAACTGCCGATTTCCAGACAACTTGGACTGGAGTTACTCCAAAGAACCTTTCTAAACAGGTCCACCTCCCCCATATCCTTTCTTTCCACTACCTCTGGTGGGAGGTGGGTTACAAAGAAGGTTAAAACATTTAAGAACCATCATTAAAAATACAATTTGAGCTGGGCAGTGGTGGCGCACACCTTTAATCCCAGCACTCGGGAGGCAGAGGCAGGCAGATTTCTGAGTTCGAGGCCAGCCTGGTCTACAGAGTGAGTTCCAGGACAGCCAGGGCTACACAGAGAAACCCTGTCTCGAAAAACCAAAAAAAAAAAAAAAAAATGAAAAAATTAAAGTTCTACACACACACAATTTTAACAACAAATCACTTTAAAAAGAAAGTCGGGGGCTGGGAGTACCGTCACATGCCTTAATCCCAATACTCCGAGACAGAGACAGGAGGATCGTAATGAATTTTTAAATTTTTATAATCTTTTATGTGTGTGAGT
Organism: Montemys delectorum; assembly: GCA_019843815.1. Classification (NCBI taxonomy): domain Eukaryota; kingdom Metazoa; phylum Chordata; class Mammalia; order Rodentia; family Muridae; genus Montemys; species Montemys delectorum. The sequence goes on from JADRCD010183595.1 coordinate 1,027, forward strand.
GTTTCGCCTACATGTGTATCTATGCACCACATGCATGCCTCTGCTGGTGGAGGCCCAGAGGGGGAGGGGGCATCACTGGATTGCCCTGGGACTAAGGGTACACAGGTGTGAGCCACCACCATGTGGGTTCTGGGAGTTGAACCCTGGTGCTCTGAAAGAGCAGCAAGCTCTCTCTAGCCCTTTAGTGAACTCTCTAACTAGGAGTTGAGCATTCTGGAAAGATGGTTTTAAATTTGTGAAGAGCTCTCAAGCTTGGGATTCCTGTTCTATACAGATAGAAATACAAAAGCTCAACAAAGAAACGAGGCTAACCCAAAGTGTGGGTGAGGGAGGGATGTAGGCAGTCCTGAACCTTCAAGTGTGCCTCTAAGTTCTTTGGGATTTACTTCTGACAAGGCGGCAGCTGAAGCCTGCCAACCTAACCCATTCCCACACCTGCTTCCTTCCTCCCCCTGTGCAGCCTCAGGCCCTTCCGGCCCTGCTTAGTCTGTTTGCTTCTACATAAAAAGAGGCCATGTTTCTCCCCCTTCCTGTCTCCTGTTGAGTGAAGCTGACTCCTAACGACACAGTAGCCCGGGTGAGTCACTGGGCAGAGCTCATGACTGTCTCGGTCCAGGAGTGCGGAAAATAAGCCAAAAGCCAAGCAACCGCTGGGTGTGGTGGGTTATACTTCTAATCTTAGCACTCTGCAGGCTACAGAGTGAATTCTAAACTATCCTGGGCTACACGGTGAGATCCTGTCTTAGGAAAAAAAAAAAAAAAAGAAAGCCAGGTATGCTGATGTGCACACCCTTAATCCCAGAACTCGGGAGGAAGAAGCAGGTGGTCTCTGTGAGTTTGAGGACTTCCTCTTCCTTGGGTGGTCTCTGTCATCACATACTAGAGTACTTGATACCTCCTGGTCACCTCAGGATACTGGTTGGCACTAAGCAGGACAGAACTAGACTTGAAGTCCCAAATCCTGGTCCTTATCGGACCAGGGCTCCTGTTTCTTATAGCAGAGAACATCTTGACCCTCTGGCTAACAGGACCTCTACATGAAATGCCTATCTCAGCTGTGTGAGCTGACATGCTATTGTGTGGCTGTGTAGGAAAGGCCCAGGGAGACACTTTGGAAGGAGGACAACAACGCTGCCCCCTCAGGTGAGACTGGGCCCTAGCTGGACCCACTCTTTCCAGAGTCTGCTGGCAGAGCATCCTGGGTGGCTCTGTCTCTTCCAGATTGCAGCTCTCTCCAGAACTGGTGTGGTCCACCGCACGGCTCTGGAGAAGAGCCATAGTTCCAGGTTTTACAGAGGCATCATTGACTAGACGATGTATAGACAGGTGGACACAAGTCAGGGTGGGCTGGATGGGGCTGGGTGGGGCTGGGTAGGGTTGGTGGACATCGGGGCTGGCAGGAAGCTTCTGCAGTGCAGGCCGTGCTGTGGTAGGGAGGAGTGATAGGTGGTTTCACACCCTGTGTCCGGGGAGGTCTTCACTAACTAGCATTCCAGCCCGTGAGTAGAATGAGCCGGATGACCTGCTCTACAATTTCTGAAGTCTCCTTTTTTTTTTTTTTTTTTTTTTTTTTTTGAGACAGGGTTTCTCTGTGTAGCCCTGGCTGTCCTGAAACTCACTCTGTAGACCAGGCTGTCCTCGAACTCAGAAATCCACCTGCCTCTGCCACCGCCCAGCTCTGAAGTCTCCTTTCTAAATGTGCCCTCAGGTGGCTGCTTCCCAAAACCCTTGCTGCAACTGTTGAGGTCCATGTCAGCTGCTCCCTCTGCCCAGCCCCCCTTCGCCACAACCTTGTCCCAGGCCACCACAAGCATAAGGCACCGAGAGTTCCTTTCCAGTCTCCTCTCCAGTCGCTAGAAGTGAGATCAGGTGACCCCACACATACAAACCCACGGTTCCCTCTCCCCTCCCACCATCTTGGCCTCCTCTCTGTCACCACAGTCTCCTCAGAGAGCCTTTCTTTACAGACTGGGGGCCTCTTTGCCTCAGGCACTAGTGTTTCCCTCCCAGAGCATGCTTCCCTAAGTTCCCTAGGCAGTGACCTAGTTACCTAGTGCTCCTGGGTGGTGGTATAAAGCAAACTGAGCAATCGATGAGAAGCAAGCCAGCAAGCAGGGCTCCTCCGTGGCTTCTGCTTCAGTTCTTGCCTCCATGTTCCTGCCCTGACTCCCCTCACTGACGGACTGTTATCTGGAAGTGGAATAAACCATCTCTTCCCCGAGCTATGTTTGGTCATGGTCTTCATCATAGCTATAGAAACCCTAGCTAGAACAGTAGCTAATTGTTTTAAATGGCTATTCCTGCTTCAGTTTCCCAACTGCTAGAATTGCAACTGTGTAGTCCCACGCCCGGATTGTCTGTTTGTCTCAGGCAAGGTCTCTCGTAGCCTCACGGAGCATGACTGTGAACACCTTCGCCTATCAGAAAGGAGGCACAGCTCCAGCCTGTTGCTCACTTGAACTCTCGTGATCACAAGCCAGGCATGATGACACATAACCATAATCTTGGCATTGAGAAGCCAAGGCACAAAGATTTCGAGTTCCAAGCCAGCCTGGGAAGCCAGCCAGTAAAAGAGTGTCTGGAAAGAAAAAAAGAATAAATAAATAAATAAATAAATAAAAATAAAAAAGAACTCTTGCGATCTCTAGGGGTGGAATTTGACTACTGTATCCACAACCAGATCTTGACTTCTCCTCTCCCTGATCCTCTATTGGTTTTGCTTATTTGGTTTTATATTTCATTCACTCATTCATTCGTGTGTGTGTGTGTGTGTGTGTGTGTGTGTGTGTGTATGTTTATGTGACAGAGAAGGCAGTTACATTAATGTATGTTAGGCATTCAATATTGAGGTTTCTATGATATATAAATCATGGATGAGTTTGTTTTCTACCATGAAGCTACACTCAGAGTAGTCCAGGGTGGTATGTGTGAGAACGGAGCAGGAACACTCATGGAAGCCTAGATAAATCTCTGGAAACCTAGGTAAGTGGAGAACCCAGCTTGGACATTTAGCTTCTCTTCCTGCAGCTGTCATGAAACACCCTAGCAAAAGCAGTTTAAGGAAGGAAGGCTTGAAGTTCGAGGACATAGTCCATCTCAGCAGGGAAGTCGCGGCAGGAGCTTGAGGGGACCTGTCCCATGACACTCTCGGTCATGACACCATCAGGCACAATGACCGTACACACTTTTCTACAGTTCAGCACTCCACTCAGGGAACGGAGCAGCTCACAGTGGGTAGGTCTTGTCATATCAGTTACACAACCAAAATAATCTGTCATATGCATGGCTGGAGTCCTGTCTCTTGGCTGATTCTAGAGTTCATCAGTTTGAGAATGGAAGGAGCGTAGTAGCTTGAACATAGGAGATCTCAAAGTTGGCCCCCACAGTGACACACTTCCTCCAACAAGACCACAACTACTCCAACAAGGCCACACCTCCTAATAGTGCCACTCTTTATTGGCCAAGCATTCAAACACATGACTCTATGGGGGCCATTCCTATTCAAACCACCAGAGTTATCCTCTGACACCCCTTATGCACATGTACCTGCATATGCCCACACACATATACACATGTTCATGCACACATGCACACACACACTCACACACAGACACAGACATGCACACACACACAAATATACACATACAAAGGCACGTACCTTCATACGAACACATATAGAAAGAAAAGAAAAACGAAAGAGACGGTGAGAATGGAAGAATCACAGACTCCTTACAAGATGTCCCACTAGCAAGGAGGGGATCCCAGAAACCAGTTCCCCACCAAAACTTCCGGAAACCTCAAAGTCATGAAGATCTGTGCCCAGCTTGCAAACTTCTCTAAGAGGAGGTCATTGACCTGCTTGCCCATGATCGAGTGCCGGTGGGCATTACTGACAGCATCTCATACCTGGGAGGAAGGGCTGGCTTAGGTGCCAAGGTAACTTCACCAACGACTGTGGAAACCAGGTGTAGAAACACTGCCATGGCACAGTCTCGCCAGAGCTTTTTTCTCTCTGAAGGAGTCACCTCCTTCCATAGTGGGTGTGTCACTTGGCATCTGTCCATGGGTCTGGTGGCCCGGCCACTCTGGACACTAACCAGCCTGGCCAATGTGGATGGAGAGGCACTCACACTTGGTGGCTATACGTTGAGGCCAAGACCACGGGAACACTGCTAGGTCTGAGCTGCCATCCCCTGCGGGCTCAAGCAGAGCTTAAGTAACCAGGATCCGAACTCGCCCGCCCCTTCCTTTTCCTCTTCCGGGGACGGTGCTTAGAGGCACTCAGGACGGTCCAGCTTTTGACATACCGTCGTAGGCTTTCCTACAGTACAGCCTCTAACAAAACTAGGCTGTCTCGAACCCCTGGCACCAGGAATGTTTACCTTTACACCAAGAAGGTTGGGAAAGCACCTAAATCCACATGTGGTGTGTGCCCAGGCAAACTGCGTGAGAGGTTCGGCTGTGAGACCCAAAGGCCTTAGGAGATCGGCTAAGACGAAGAAGCATATCAGCAGGGCCTAGGGTGGTTCCATGTGTGACAAGAGTAAGTGTCCGTGACAGGATCAAGCGGGCTTTCCTTATTGGGGAGCAGAAAGTCATTGTGAAAGTGTTGAAGGCACAAGCACAGAGTCAGAAAGCAAAATAAATATGCAACTTTTGTGGGGGGGGGGTTTGAGACAGGGTTTCTCTGTACAGCCCTGGCTGGTCACTCTGTAGACCAGGCTGGACTCGAACTCAGAAATCCACTTGCCTCTGCCTCCCAAGTGCTGGGATTAAAGGTGTGTGCCACCACCGCCCGGCAATATGCAACTTTTTTAAGTAATAAAAATCAAGACTCGGTCAAAAAAAAAAAAAAAAAGTAACCAGGATCCACCATGTTACCTCTATGTTTCTGTTCTCATTCAGAGCTTGCACTTAGTTATGGACCAATGTGTCCTGGAGCCTTTTATTTGAACAGAATTAATGTATCCCCAACATCACAGGTCTGTTCTCAGGCTTTTCCTCTGAATTTCTATGTTGTTTGGTTTTGTTTTAAATGTTGACTTCATTTTATTTTCATGGAATGTTTGCCAAAGATATATATTACATGTCCAAGAATCCATCCACTTTTTAAAAAAGATTTATTTATTTTGTTTGAGAGTGCTCTATCTGCATGTACACCTGCATGCCAGAAGAGGGCATTCGATCCTATTAGAGGTGGTTGTGAGCCACCATGTGGTTGCTGGGAATTGAACTCAGGACCCCTGGAAGAACAGACAGTGCTCTTAACCACCGAGCCATCTCTCCAGCTCCAAACCCATCCACTTTTGAAAATCCATTTTTATGAATGGTAGAAAGATTTTTGCTTTCTTTGATCTTTTTTCCTCCTCAAATTGGATTAGTGATTGGACCAGCGTTTCCTGAAGAGCTCCTCCTGGTCTCCATGATCCTGCCTTGATGATAATGGTCTGAACTTCTGAACTTGTAAGCCAGCCTCAATTAAATGTTGTCTTTTATAAGACTTGCCTTGATCATGGCGTCTGTTCACTAAAACTCTAAGATACTCATGACTGAGCAGAATGTACTTGGGCATTTTTTAAAGACTTATTTTATTTATTATATGTAAGTACACTGTAGCTGTCTTCAGACACTCCATAAGAAGGTAGTTGTGAACCACCATGTGGTTGCTGAGATTTGAACTCAGGACCTTTGGAAGAGCAGTTAGTGCTCTTAACTGCTGAGCCAGCCTCCTCACTTGTGCATTTTAACTGGAATTTTACATGTCTATGTTCAAACATGCTAATAATTCTTCAACACTGTCAATGAAAATTAGCCACTCCCCGTTTTCAGTTCTGGACAGCATCACCCTCGGGGTCTAATCCCACATCACTCCGCCCTACCCTGCTCCACCAAGCACTCATAGGTCAACAGACTTTCCATTGGGAAAGAAAAGGAAGTAGTTTCCCCTGGCTCCTTCCTGCTTCCTGTTCTGGTTTGATAACTCAGAAAAACTAGTTTGATAGTGAAAAGCTATCTGCCAGCATTGAAAATTGTACCTTTAACATCAGTCTTGCTCTGTGGGAAACCTGGTCACCAGGAATTACACTTTTTTGTCTTGGTTTGGTTTGGTTTTTAGACTTACCTTCACTGTACTCCACTGGGTGGATTATGTTTGTTCTCTGAAGTGGCCTGGAAGTCAGCGCCTTTAACTTTCTAATGTTAGCTCTCCGTCGTTTAGCACACCTGTGCAAACTTCAACTGTTCCTAGTATCCAGGTTAATAATTTTTTTCTCTCTTTTCTTTTTTGTTTTCTTTCTATATGTGTTTGTAGGCAGGTGCAGGTGCCTGTGCATCCCCCCAACCTCTTGCTCTCTCTGTCTCTCTCTGTCTCTGTCTCTCTCTCTCTCTCTCTGTGTCTGTCTGGGAGCATATATGTGCACGTGCACATGAACATGTGTATGTGTGTATGAGCATATGCAGGTACATGTATGTAAGGGTATCAGAGGACAACTCTGGTGGTTTGAATAGGAACCCGCCCCCCTCTCCAGCTATGTGTTTGTGTGGGCCAGTGGACTGTGCCACCAGACAGAAGAACTGGTAAGGTAGTAGCAACGTTCAGAACCCCAATAAAACTCATGATGAAACTCATTATTGAGAACAGCAGGAGTCCAAACAAGCTCCCTATCAGATTCTGGTCCTGGAGCATGTGACCACGACACCCCACTAAGAGGACTATGACAACCAGTCATGTAGCATAGAGCCCAGAGTTCTCCATGCTAGTGAGCTATCTTCCTATCAAAGGTAGTTAACCTCTAGTTCACCCTGAGTAAGTCATATGTATCCATGTCTACCATGAATAAAGCAGTTTGGACAAGCAAGGACTGTCTCTTTCATCAAGACCACCACAGGGGAGGCCTTCGTCATACAGAGCCAGGAATTTAAGAACCACAGCCTCCAGGATCGTCCCCACTGTTTCTCACCCAGAGAAACATGGGCTGGGGCCCCTCTCTGAGACTGTGTTTTGCCTCCCCTGAGTGGTATGGGGGCATCTCAGGAGTCCAGCACCTCGGCAACAAGGAAGGAACGTTAAGACTAGTGCCCCTGTGTTTCATGGCTCTGAGTGGCGTTCTCATACCCCTGGGGCAAGTCTGAAAACCCGAAGACCCACATGTTTGAATGCTTAGCCCATAGGGAATGGCACTCTTAGGAGGTGCGGCCTTGGTGGAGGAAGTGTGTCACTGTGGAAGCCAGCTTTGAGGTCTCTTTTGTTCAAGCTACGCTGAATGTAGTATATGTTCTCTTGCTGCCTGCAGATCAAGATGTAGAACTCTCGGCTCCTCCAGCACCATGCCTGCCTGGATGCTGCCATGCTTCCTGCCATGATGATAATGGACTGAACCTCTGAAACTGTGAGCCAGCCCCAGTTAAATGTTTGCCTTTATAAGAGTTTCCATGGTCATAGTGTCTCTTCTTAGCAATGGAAACCCTAAGTAAGACAACAACCTCTAGTACTGTTCTTCAAATACAGTCCACCTTCATGTATATGTGTGTGTGTGTGTGTGTGTGTGTGTGTGTGTGTGGTATGTGTGTGTGTGTCCAAAATATATGTTATATATATTGGAGATAGAGTATCTCATTGGCTTGAACTTGCCATACAGGTACACTGGCTAGCCTTTGAGCCCTGGGGATCCACTAACCTCTGACTCTCCTCTTACACGTATTCTGGTGATTAGACTCAAGTCCTTGGATTTGCAAAGTAAGCACTTTACCAACCAAGCTTTCTCCCAGCCCTCCACCACCCACCCCTACTTTTTTGAGACAAGGCTTCATGTAGCTCAGACTGGTCTGGAATTTGCTATGTAGCTGAGGATGACCTTGGATGCCTGGCTTTTCTACTTCAACCTCCTGAGGGCTGGGATGACAGGTATGTGCCACCACACCCAGTTTATGTGGCTCTGAGGTGGAGCCCCGTCTTCATGCATACTAGGCAAGCACTCTACCGACCCACATGCATTCCCAGCCTCTTGCATAATTATTTTCTACCCCCCACCCCCAAAGAGACAGATCAAAGTCATCCGACTTAGAGTATACTCTAAGAACTGAAATTTAAGTCTACTAACTATACTTGCTCATCTTCCGAGCCTACCTTTTATTTTCCCTGTATAATTGTACCAGAAGTCCTGGAGCCTTTTATTCAGGTTGTCAGAAGCAGAGATATGGCTGTGTGACTTTTACACCCTCCAGACCCATAAGAGTTCTGACCTACGCTTCCTGCTTGTCCATCTCACAAGCTGGGCCGTCTTTGTACTAAGCGCTATCATCCCACAGACCCCTCACTCTTCCAGGGCTCCTCTGCAAAAGTCTTATCATTTACTTCTTCTGTCTCCTCCTTCTTTGTCCAGGGGCTGTCCCTCCTAGTTTTTTTTTTTAATCTATTTATTTATTATACATAAGTACATTGTAGCTGTCTTCAGAGATCTAATTATGGGTAGATGTGAGCCATCATGTCCTTGCTGGGATCCAGAGGCCAGAAGTCTAATAGAGAGAGTGGTTGAGCCCTGGAGCTGGCCAGCAGCCTTAGCATTCCTTAGCGGAGGAGGGTCTGCGTCTCTAGTCACAAGCCATTCTCTCTCTGTGTCCCAGTCCCTTTCTCCTTATAAGGATGCCAAGTGCTGGTCTCAGGACCCACCTTAACTCTGCCACCATATCTTAGCTTGACCACATCGGCAAAAGCTGTTTCCAAATAAGGCCACAAGCCCAAGTGCTGATGGTTAAGACTTGAGCATTGCCTTCTGGGGGCACACAATATAGCCCTTTTATGTTCTCAGATTTGCCTTTATCCTAGAGGGCCTGAGAGGGAAAGTGGAGACAGGAGGATTGAGAATCCAAAGCTGGGCTGGTGAGATGGCTCAGTGGGTTAGAGCACTGACTGTTCTTCCGAAGGTCGTGAGTTCAAATCCCAGCAACCACGTGGTGGTTCACAACCACCTGTAATGAAATCTGATGCCCTCTTCTGGTGGTCTGAAGACAGCTACAGTGTACTCATTTATTATAATAAATAAATCTTTAAAAAAAAAAAGAATTCAAAGCTATCACCAGCTAATTCAGAGCCTAGCCTGGACTACACTGAGACCTTGTCTCAAAACCAAGCAGAAAAGCAAAAAGAGTGTACATTTTTCCTGTTTTATTTTATGTATATGAGTACTGTTGCTGTCTTCAGACACACCAGAAGAGGGCATCAGACCCCATTACAGATGGTTGTGAGCCACCATGTGGTTGCTGGGAATTGAACTCAGGACCCTTGGAAGAGCAGCCAGTGCTCTTAACCATGGAGCCCTTTATTTTACATCTTATTTATTTATATTTGGGTGGGTAGGGGTAACATGTGTGCCATGCCAAGTCTATAGAAGTCAGAGGCCAACTGAGTTGGCTCTCCTATCATGTGTGTATGTATCTGTATTTTACATATATGTCTGTGATTTGTATGTAGTTTGAGTATATTGTCATGTGTTTGTATGTGCTATGTATATTGTTGTTTGTATGTAATGTATGTGTCTATGTACGTGTGATATGTGGTATATATTGCTGTGTGTCAGTGTGTGGTTGTGTGTTCGAGTGTGGCTGGTGCCCTGATCCCAGCTCATGGTACATGGATAGTAGAATCTATATATTCAACTTCCATGTCTTTTTTCCCTTGACATCACTTTTTGGATCCACAACTAGAGAAATCGATTTCTTGGCGCCATCTTCCCCTCACAAACTTCTCTTACAATCTTATTTTATTTGAGTTCATAATTTAAAAGTCACATCTAGCCAGGCAGTGCCGATGCACGCCTTTAGTCCCAGCATTTGGAAGGCAGAGGCAGGCAGATTTCTGAGTTCCAGGCCAGCCTGGTCTACAGAGTGAGTTTCAAGAAGGCCAGGACTACACAGAGACACCCTGTCTCAAAAACCAACCAAACAAACGAACAACCCATAATCATCTATTCCCACATCTATATAAACACAATGTCCCATGTTTTTCTGAGATCTCTATGATGCTCTGGAGCATCTGGTCACCCTTTCAGTCATGTTTCCCAGGGGTAGGAGCTTTCCTCCTACAATGGAACTGGCGTTTCCTATTTATTTTTGACAAGTTGGACTTAATGCCCTGGTATTAATCCCCAGACATTTACCATGGCAAAGAGGATCTGCAGAGGGCAGGTGGAACCAAGCTCAGGAGTTAGGGATGGTCCTGGATCTTCACAAGAGAATCTTTGTGAGGAGGAAGCAGGAGAGGCAGGCTGGGACCAGAGATGCTTCAATGGAAGTAGAAAGGAGAGATGCTGTTACAGGCTTTGTCTGTAATGGACAGACAAAGGGTCTGAAACATTGGAAGGGGAGAGGGTCCTTTCTCAGGGAAGACAATGACGGCTAAGTAGGGATAAGGCCACCCACACCCGAGTAGCTCTGAAAAGAGAGGGAAGAGGGCACCAGACTGAGCCTCCCAAAGACCCCTCAGTCCCTTCCAGCTGTGGCTAAAGACTCCTGGGTACCCTATCTTGGGAGAGCCTGATGACAACCCACTGTCAGTCCACTGCCATGCCCAGAGCATTAGAGAACAAGGTGTTTGTGTTATGCCAGTAGGCCTATGGTCATTTATTACCCTCATAGAAGACTTGGACAGAGTGATTTAACTGTGAGCAGTTAAAGTTCTCACATCACTACAGAGTCATGGCTCCTGTTCTAGAGTGGGGAGGGGACGCTTTGGGGCACTTTGGGGTTGCTCTGTGTCCCTCCTCTTCGTAAACAAAATGTTTTTTTTTTGTTTTTTTTAAAGGTTTATTTATTTATTATGTGTAAGTACACTGTCTTCAGACACACCAGAAGAGGGCATCAGATCTCATTACAGATGGTTGTAAGCCACCATGTGGTTGCTGGGATTTGAACTCAGGACCTTAGGAAGAGCAGTCAGTGCTCTTACCCGCTGAGCCATCTCTCCAGCCCCAAAATGTTTTGTTTTCTGAAGTGCTGGGGACCCAGAACCAAGGACATGCTAGGCAGACACTGTATTGCTAAACTGTACCCCAACTGCACATGTTCATTAAACAAACAAAACCATACACGACTGGAGTCAGGTATGGTGGTGGACATTTAATCCCAGCACTTGAGAAATAGAAGCAGTCAGATCACCATAGGATTGAGGACAGCCTGGGCTACATGGCAAGTTCTAGGCCAGCTGTTCCCAACATCTGGGGGTGCAAGGCAGGAAAATCTTGCCTCTGAGACAGGCTGGGCCTCCTTCATCCTTTCCTCTCCAGCGTCACAACCTTATCTATGTAAGAGGATGAGGGGCAGCGATACATTAACACAAGATGACAAATTGGGGTCGGGCAAGGTAGGTCGGGAGGGAAAGGCCTTTACTGAAAATCATGGTGACTTGAGTTTTATCCCAGGGATCCACAGAGTGGGAGGAGAGAACCGTATGTAAATTGTCTTCTGTGGGGTGGGCACGCACACATCCAAATGGATGGACAGATGGAGAGACAGACAGACAGACAGATAAATGGGTTGGGGGAAGAAGGGAACCAAGCAGGTATAAGCTGACCCTCACCCAGGTAGCACTGGAAAGAAGGGGAAGAGGGCTCCAGGCTGAGCTCAAAACAAAGACCTCTCAGCCCCTTCCAACTGGGACGAAAGACCAGTTGCCCCATCTGCCTCAGTTCCCACTTCCAACCTGGACCAAGCCAACCTACCAGGACCAGGATCCAGGATCCAGGCTTCACTGGGGAAAAAAAAAATCCTCACCTGCAAACCCAATGTGGGTAAGCAGCTCGCCTTTCCTGAAGCTCCGCCCCCACCCCACCCCGTGTGGCTTGCCCTCAGAACCCGCCCCCTGCCTTACAAAGACCCCTGCTTGGGTTGGGGTGGGGAGTTGTCCACCCCCCACATAGTTCTCTTCCTCTACTAAGATCTGCCCCTACAAATGGCTGAGCTCCATTAGGCTCTGCCCCTTGCGCACAAGAATCTGTCCTATGCCAGAGCTCCTTCACCTGGCACCTCCCTACAGCCCTCACTTTGATGTTCCTCACCTTCTGCTAAAGACTGGAAAGGGAAAGGGAGTGTGTACTTGGGGGCACGCGTGCGAGAGTGTGTGTGTGTGTGTGTGTGTGTCTTCTTCATCTAGTGCCGAGGAGGCCACCCCTCCGTTCCCTCAGAGCGTCAGGAAGTGTACACTTGCCAGCCGCATGCTGGCTGTCAGGGACAAAGAGGACCTCTTCCGTGGCTAGGAGTCCTCTCGTGCCCCCAGGCGGCCAGCTGTCCCAGAGAAACACCAGGTTGCTTAGAAGTTGAACCTGGGATCCAGGTTTCATCTCCCTCTAGGGAGCTGGCTACAGATTGCAGTGTGTCTGCGCTGCTCCAGCGATTTCTCAGGGACAGGAAACTGGTGGCCCGCGCTTCCTGTGGGGACTTTAGTTTTTCCCTGTGGATAAGCATTCTTTTCTTCAGTTTGTTCCTGGTTCTGAGAGTTCCCATCCCGTGACAAAATATGTATTTTAAAACAGAATTGTTCTGAGGTTTCAAAGTCAAGGCCAGCAGTCAACACCCCCGCCCCACCCCCACTCCCGACTATAATAGTAAAACCTGGGTACACTCCACTAGGAAGTTTGAAAAGCATATAAGATTAAAAGCCACAATTGTTGTGTGGTGGTAAGGACTCTTGTGGCATATTTCTCACTCAAAAGAATATTCAAGTTTATGTTAAGCATCTGAGGCTCCAAAACCTGACTTCGCATTTAATGTTACATCTGCATTGTGTTTCTCTGGCCTTTTTCCCCCATTTCTAAAGGCCTTGTGAAATTCCATCGCACAACTGGGATCCTTTGCTCACCCTCCCTAGGCAGTCTGACCTTGTCCTTGACGTTTGATAAACGGAAGGAAGGAAGCACGAATCGTGGATGGGGAGGGGGTTGTCTGCCAGGACTCTACACTGCTGCAGACACAGCGCTCTTTGATCTGGAAGAGACAATGGTTCCTTGCCCTTCTCAATCTCGGGAGAGAGAAAGGGTTAGCAGTCACATTCTCTCTCTACGGGACTGAGGAGAAACAGACACAAAGGGAAACAACTGGCCCACACAAAGGGAAACAACTGGCCCTCACAAAGTGATTTGGTGGAGAAGTGGAAGCCCGGGTAAACAGAGGAGACCCCAGGAGCCGGGTCGAGGGTGAGGCTGGTAGGGGAAGCCAGGTAGAGGGTGAGGCTTGTGGAAGGAGCCAGGTAGAGGGCGGGGCAGGTAGGAGGAGCCAGCAGCTCTGCTCTGGGAGTGGTCCCATAGGGCTCATCTCCTGACACCTAACGGGGATCTATCTCACTTGGGGCATTTTTCCTCCCTGCTGAAGGATCTCAAGGACAGTGACAAGAGCATTGTGCCACTTATTTCCAGTCATTCTCAGGCTTTTCTCCTGTCCAGCCCCTCTGCAGTCATAGTTCTGAGGGACTCCTTGATCCCATTGATAGACTAGGAACATAGCTGTGTGATTGGGAGCTGGTTCTGCAATCTAAATACACACACACACACACACACACGTAATTCAAGAAGTCTTTTTGGGGACCCTCTTATGGCCAGAAGTGAAATGGCCTAGGAGGAGAAGTCCAAACACAGGGCAGGTGCCTGCTGCCTTCTCCCTGGGAGCACAGGCTTCTCCAATCCTCAAGTAATTCAATTGGGCCCCAAATGGTCAGGAAGTAGTCAGAGGTCTCCAGGCTGCCCTTGCTACCAATCCCAGCTAGGGCAGGAATTGCCAGAAGAATTTTGTCCCAGCACATGGGTCACACAGTGAGATGTCCCAGGGTGGGTGGACACAGGGCGGCTACTCTAGCCTGCCACACTGGCTCACTCAGTCCTGTCCTAGGGCCCTTAGTCGGCCAATTGACTGAGACCCATACTCAAACTCCTCGTGGCCGAACTCCTTGGCCCTCATTGCCTTTCCCTGCGCTCTGCCCATCAGTTTATTCTGCAGACTCACTATGGAGGCCCACCTGGTTCTTCCTTAGACCCCAGCGCTGAGCTGAGCAAGGCTGTAAAGCAACCCTAGTTTCTCACTGACTTTTTACACTGTTTTACCAAATGGCTTTTGAGCCCAGTTTCAGCCGTGTAGTCGAGTCCTGGACCTCTCCCAGGCATGGTCTACCCCTCTCTCTCCGGCTCAGTGCCATACTATCTCAGCCTCCAGCTTCAGTGAACTAAAAAATACCCAGAAGGTTTTTGATGTGCTACAGGAGAGACATCTACAAAGATGTTGTGGCTTAGGGGACTGAGAACCTGCACCAGCTCCTGGGGGCTGAAGAAATGGCACAGGAGACCAGAGGTACAACTGTGAGCCCTGAGGAGGAGGAGGAGGAAGAGGAGGAGGAGGAGGAGGAGGAAGAAGGGGAGGAGGAGGAGGAGTCGCCAGCCGCACCTTTTGAAATCATGACATCAGGGGAGTCAGGGACCCCAAGAGGCAGTGAGGCAGATAGGTGACTGGGAGGTAATATCTGATGACCATGGAGCCCTGAGAGAATAAGCAAATGGAAGCTGTCAATGTACCAGTTGAGGAAGGTAAGCAATGAGGAAACCCAGTACTGAACTGCCTGGATTGGTTCTGGTCTCTCCTGGCCTCTCCCTCAGTTTCCAGGCTGGACCGGTGACACAGAGGCATGTCCTAAAGCTGAAGAAAAGGCTGAGCATATTTGGGGGAAGAGTATGGAAGTACCTCCTGAAGAAAGAACCCATAGGCCTGCTCCCAACCCACAGAGGGGCCATCTGTCCTCACTGCAATACAATTCGCACTTTTAGCTGGGGTTACTCTCAGTGCTGCCTACCGTCATGACATCACAGGACTCCTTGAGTGATGTAGCTCATTCTAGGAGTGACGAGAATCCATGAATGAATATTCTATAGGCATCTAGTTTCCCCGAGCATAGACCAGGTGGAATGGTGGGATAGAGTGCTATAGGTCAGACCATTCAGCTATACTATACCTCCAAGACCTGGCAGAGTAGGTGACTCATATGTGATGCCATTTGACTTACAACAAAATGTGTAGGCCAAGGGACCTAGCAGCCCCCGGCCTTAAGTTTATGTTTCCTCAGTAGAGTCTTTGTTCATAAGAAGAAAAGGTTATGCTTAGGTTAGCTAATGAAATTGAGGCCTTGGTTTCTCTTGCTTGGAGTAAGGTGTGTGTTTATTAAGCATCCAAGTTTCTCTCCCTTGTTTCCCACAGATCCATTAGGAGGGTAACACCTCATTCTGGGCTAAGGTAGACCAGATGTCCCTCTGACTGTGATCTCCTCCAAGTCTTCTCTCCACATCTAGTTCTGTTTCTACAACAGGGAGTGAAGTGAAAACTTAAGGATTCTTTGGAAAGTCGTTTGGATGGTGTTTTGCTGGGGCAAACATGTATTTTTTTGTTTGTTTGTTTTTAGTTTTTTTTTTTTTTTTTTGAGACAGGGTTTCTCTGTGTAGCCCTGGCTGTCCTGGAACTCAACTTTGTAGACCAGGCTGGCCTCGAACTCAGAAATCCACCTGCCTCTGCCTCCCAAGTGCTGGGACTAAAGGCGTGCGCCACCACTGCCCAGCTGGGGCAAACTTGTAAAGGAACATTTCGATGAGGTGGACACAGGTGAAAGGTTTCTCTGCTAACAACATGCATGTATTGGTCCGCCTCACATTGTGTAGTTGAACTAAATTTGTCAGGACTCCATAGAGAGAAACACATCAAAAAACTTCTGGTGGTGTGCTGCGGGTTCTTGTGGCTTCCTTGGACTCAGGCTGATTGGCAGAGTGATGTCAGCTGAGACAGACACCTGTGGAGGACGCACAATGCTTGGAGAGCATGGAAAACAGACTCACCACCATCCAGTGACAGAGGTTGAGCTAGGTTGGCTTATAGAGCTAGCAGTGCAATATTTGTTGGTCTTTGTTTTTACTGAGATAGGCACAGCAGAAAACTTCTGGTATCCCTCTGGTGTCCCTCTGGGTCCTTCTTGCTGACTCATGTCAAGGCTGAGGCCTGGCTCTCTCTGCTAGGTAGTGCCACTGCTGCTGATTCCTGTTTGCTAACCCAATTCTACTGAGCTGGACTGCTGATACATCTGTGAAGTGTTTGTGAGTGGATCGAGCTGCCACTGCTGACCTGTGAATAGAACTGACAGTTTCCAGATAACACAGATGGGAGTTGCTCCAAAGAATCTTTCTAAATAGGTCCATTTCTCCCATATCCTTTCTTTCCTGCTACCTCGGGTGGGTGGTGAGCTAAAAGGGAGGTTAAAGCATTTAAGAAGCATCATTAAAAATATGTTTTGAGGGGCTGGAAAAATGGCTCAGCGGTTAAGAGCATTGACTGCTTTTCCAGAGGTCCTGAGTTCAATTCCCAGCAATCACATGGTCGTTCACAACCATCTGTAATGGAATCCGATGCCCTCTTCTGGTGTGTCTAAAGATAGCGACAGTGTACTCATATACACAAAAATATGTTTTGAAAAAATTAAGGTTACAGGTGAGTATAGTGAAAAATTTGGAATTTTGGTTTCTTTGAAAAACACAGGAATATTATGACTGTGTTTTTGTTTGAATCCCAGGTGTGGGGCTGCTGTGGACTGACTGAAGCAGCTGACTGTGATTTGCCTCATGCTCTAGCAGAGGCATGATTTTGTCAGCTGAAGAAAGTTTCTGTGATTGTGCAATGTGTGGAATTGTGGGAACCTTTCAGAGGATATATAAATGCAAGAGCCTTGAAAGAAGTCGGTTGTTGTTTGTTGCTGTTGTGTTGTGGTAAATGTTACTTTGGGGCTTTTTAAAATTCTCACTTAATCATATAGTTCCCAAATAAAAGACACAAAAACCGTTATATTTACAATAAGCCTTAAAGCACTTGAGCTGGACAAATGTCAACCATTTTGGCTATCTTGTCTACTTCCCTGTCAGTAGATCAAGTTGTCACTTGACATGTTCCCCCTCAGCCATTCTTCCTCCAGCAGGCAGGTGCTCATGGCCTCCTCACCTCCCTCTCACTCTCCTGAGACTCCTAAGCCCAAACACCTTTGCTCCACCCCATCTGTTCTGCCAGCCCAGGGTGTGGGCATCTGTTCTGCCAGCCCAGGCTGTGGGCATCTCTTCTGCCAGCCCAGGCTGTGGGCATCTCTTCTGCCAGCCCAGGCTGTGGGCATCTTTATCAACCAATCATAAATAACTTGGGGGGCAAGGTTTATACAACTCAAGCTGGTATAGGTGAGGACCTGCTGTCTTGGAGCAATCAGATCTTAGGGTTCAGAATTTAGCATTGAATACGAGCAGCACCAGACCCACCCCCTACACTGCTGGTCTCAGTTTGCTAAGTGGTCATGTGCAGAGAAGAAATTGGCAGCAAAGATCAAACTTGCTCCAAAGAACTCAATGCTCCCATCAGCAGGACATTGTCAAACGATAATGCTACCCCATTTCTGACCTCTGACTTTATTCAGGGATCTCTTTCCTCCTTATCCTATTGTCTCTCTTATCTAGGGTGAGGACATTGAAAGGGTGAAAAACGAGTGCAGAAGGGTGGAAGGAAGAAGAACTCATAATGTTGCCAAAAGACAGCTACAGAGGGGAGCATCTTTACATCTGAGAACAAGACTTTCCATGAAGATATGCTGACATCTTCTAGTTGTCCCTCCTCCCTGGCCCCGTATTTGGGTGTTTGTATAATTGGCCAAATGTGACCTGAGCATAAGATCTGAGCACAGGAGCCTGGAGCACACAAATGCATCTCAACTCATAATCAACTCCGAAGCAGTGTCTGCAGAACAATTAGTGTAGAATACAACAAGCGAAGTCCAGTCCACAGCCAGCCATTGATGCAGGATATTTGATCACGCTGTGACCCTGAGATTGTGTTATTTACTGAAAACAAAAACTGTTTCTAGTTCTGGGGTGGTTTAGCCTTAGCACACACCTTTAACCCTTCCGGCTGGTATATAGGCATGCCTTTAATCCCAAACAGTGAAGGTAAAGTTAGTTCAAAAGTGATGTCTAATTGAGTGGCAGACAAAGTGACAAATCCAAGAAAGATTTGACAGCATAGGCTATGCCTAACTCTCATGAGAGAGGAAAGGGAAGCTATTTAAGAGAGCACAGAAGGGGAAAAAAAGAAAAAGGAGCCAGGGGTGGTGACACACGCCTTTAATCCCAGCACTTGGGAGGCAGAGGCAGGCGGATTTCTGAGTTCGAGGCCAGCCTGGTCTACAGAGTGAGTTCCAGGACAGCCAGGGCTACACAGAGAAACCCTGTCTCAAAACAACCAAAAAAAAAAAAGAAAAAAAAAAGAGGAGGTAGTTTTATCAGGAGAGTTTTACAGAGACAGGTGGCAGAGAGAACAAGCTAGATAAAGCCAGATACAGGAGAAGACCAAATGAGCCAGAAAATGAAAGAGAGTCAGAAGATTAGAAAATATTCCTAAAGTATGTATGAGGCCAAGAGAGAGAGAGGGTGGGAGGTATAACTTTAATTTTTTCAGATCCTATTTTTTTTTATTTATTTTATTTGTATGTGTACACTGTAGCTGTACAGGCGGTTGTGAGCCATCATGTGGCTGCTGGGAATTGAACTCAGGACCTCTGCTGCCCGGCTCGCTCCGGCCCTGCCTGCTCCAGCGTAATTCACTGTAGCTGTCTTCAGACGCACCAGAAGAGGGCATCAGATCTCATTACGGGTGGTTGTGAGCCACCATGTGGTTGCTGGGATCTGAACTCAGGACCTTCAGAAGAGCAGTCAGTGCTCTTACCCGCTGAGCCATCTCGCCAGCCCTCAGATCCTATTTTTAATGATAGTTCTTAAATGCTTTAACCTTTCTTATAACCCACCAGAGGTAGTGGGAAAGAAAGAATACGGGGGAAGTTGACTGGTTTAGAAAGTTTGTTTGGAGCAACTCCCATCTGTGTTGTCTGGAAATCAGCAGTTCATTTTACAGATCAGCAGAGGCAGCTCGATCTACTCACAAACACTTCGCAGATGCACCAGCAGTCCAGTGTGGTAGAGCTGGGTTAGCAACAGGGGTGACAGGACCTAGCAGAGACAGCGAAGCCTCAGCACGAGGCAGCAGGAGGGACCAGCAAAAACACCAGAAGAGGTCCTCAGCTGTGCCTCTCTCAGCAAAACGCAGATCAGCAAAGCGGTGAGACCAACAAAGGTTGAACAGCTAGCTCTGTAAGCAAGCCGAGCTCAGCGTCCATCACTATGGAGTCCTTTTTATACGTTCTCCAAACATCACTCGTCCTTCACGTTCCTTGACTCAGCTCGAGTCTTGCCTCAGCACTTGCATCCAATCAGCCCGAGTTCAAGGAAGTGGCAAGAAACTGCAGCATACCACAGAAGGTTTTTTTGTTTTGTTTTGTTTTGTTTGTTTTTTGTTTTAATGCATTTCTCTCTATGGTATCCCGATAAATGCAGCTCAGCAGACCAATACATGCGTGTTGTTAGCAAAGAATCCTTCATCACGTGTCCTTTCATGTGCTTGCTTTAGCAGAACATCCTCTCTCCTGTGTTTCTTCTACCTTAGCCTGAAAGATTAAGTTTTCAAACTGTCCTGTGGAAATTTAGCCATTAGTTAAACTCAGTGGGAGACCGGCTCCCAGAACCTAGAAACAATGGGAGACCAGCAGTTCCCAGGACCCAAAAACAAGGGAACCAAGGCAACTTGGCCTGAGAACCCAGAAACAACCTGGCCCAAAACAATTCCCAGGTGGCTAGCCCACCCCTGGACCCTAGCACGAGCCAGCACCAATCAGAAACCACCCTGTACTTTCCTTTGCCTCAGTCTCCCCTCTTCCCCAGCAACTGTGTAGGTATAAAAACCTGTTTACATTTTTGCTTGGGGCCAGACTCCTCTACCCCTGCGAGGGATCTGAGTCTCGCCCCAGCTTGCTGGAATAAAAAGCCTCTTGCAGATTGCATCAAGTCCGTGTCTTGGTGGTGTGTGGGGTCGTCGCTCCCGGGATTTGAGTGTGGGGGTCCCTCCGGGCATCTCAAGCCTTTCACCTGTGACCACTCTGGAGAACCCAGACTGACGCGAGCTGTTATTATCTCTGCTTTATTTTCTACTGGCAATTGCAGTTCGTGTCTGCTCATGGCTTTCCTTTTCACTTCCATGCTGGCTGCTCACATGCGCATGTATGGAGATCAGAGGATGACTTTGCGGACTCAATTGTCCTGCCTCCATGTAAGTTAGGGGGCTGACCTGCTGCTACCAGGCTCAGCAAAGGTCTTCCTCTGCAGAGCCACTTGGTAGTCCTTCCTTGTATTGGTTGGTGTTGTTTTCAAAATAGGGTTTCTCTTTATAGCCATGGGTGTCCCGGAACTCATCCTGTAGACCAGGCTGGCCTTGAGCGCAGAGATCCTCCTGCCTCTGCCTCCCAAGGTATGTGCCACCACCGCCAGGCTCCTACCTTGTTTTCTCAGATTGGATCTTTAAAGATTTATTTTATTTATTATATATGTAAGTACACTGTAGCTGTCTTCAGACACCCCAGAAGAGGCCATCAGATCTCCTTACAGATGGTTATAAGCCACTGTGTGGTTGCTGGGATTTGAACTCAGGACCTTCAGTAGAGCAGTCGGTGCTCTCAACCACTGAGCCATCTCACCAGCCCAGACTGGATCTTTAAAGAGTCTGGAACTCATTAGGCTAAGATATGTGGGAGATGGTTTTGTGCAACGGGTATTCAAATGCTGATTTCTATGCCCAGACATCTGATTGCAGTCCAGAAGATGGTGAGGTCAAACAACCCTGGTCTCAACGTTATATAAAAATTGTTCTTCATTAGCACTGATTAATTAATAAAAGTGCCAATCGGCCAGTAAGCTGGGCAGAGGAGATAGGGCAGGATCTCTGGTCCCTGTGTGGGGCTCCCAAAGGAGACCAGAGAGTAGAGAAGAATCACAAGAACAAGAAGGTATGGAGAGATCATGTGGATGGATGAGGAGGATTCGCCATGATGTCTCGATGAGAGAGAAACCATGAGGACACACATGGAGCAGAGAGAGCCATAGTGAGCCAGAGCAAGACTCAGATTGAAGGTGAAAGGCCACATAGCTGAGGAAAGGGCAGCCTTAGAGGATTAGAATAGCTTAGAACCTGCTTAGCATAATGCCAGTAGTTTGATAATAAAATTTCCAGGTCTCTGTCTCCTTTATTCAGGTGCTAAAATGGGCTAGAGCAGGAATAGAAATGCCCTGCAGTTATTGGGAGCAAAGGGACTTATAACCCTCCCAAATATTATTTTATAAGGTGTAAGTAAGGCTGTCCAGTTACCCCCAGGGATGTCCTGTCCCTATCTAACTTGTGATGAGATTACATGTGTGCATCTCCCTTCTAGCTTTTTTTAAAAATGTATGCGTGCATATGGGTGTTTTGCCTGCATTCATATCTGTGTAGTGTTTGTGTGCCTAGTGCTCATGGAGGCCAGAAGAGGGTATCAGATTCTCTGAAGCGGGAGTTTCAGACGGGTAACAGTACTGGCAATAGAAGCCATGTCCTCTGGGAGAGCAGAGTGCTCTTCATTGTGGAGCCATTTCTCTTCCCTCCTGGCTTTTTACATGGGCTCTGGGGATTGCACTGGGTAAAAGTATCTTTTATTCACCTGATATAATTGCTTACTGCTAAATAAGCTTTCTAGTTCTTTCTGAACTCTGGCTGTCTGGTTCAACTCAGCTGCTCTGAGTTCAAACTCCTTTCCAAGCTGACTGATTCAATATGGCTTTTCTCAGCTTCTCACTGAATTGCTCTGTTTGGCTTCAAACTAACATTGGCTGGCAATTTGCTCTAATCTTCTGGCTACTTTTTTTTTTTTTTTTAAAGATTTCTTTATTTTTATTTATGTGAGTACACTGTTGCTGTCTTCAGACACACCAGAAGAATGCATAAGATCCCTTTACAGATGGTTGTAAGCCACCAGGTGGTTGCCAGGAATTGAACTCAGAACCTCTGGAAGAGCAGTCAATGCACTTAACTATTGAGCCATCTCTCCAGCCTCTTCGGGCTCCTTCTTATTCTCTGGTTTCAACGGCCTCTGCTGCACCATCCAAATGGAAGTGAACTGTTCTCGACTGCACTGCCTCCTGTGCTGACTGATTGAACTCAACTGACTGAATGAAACAAACTGACTAGAACTCTCATATCCGCTTGCCTCTGTCTCCTGGGATTAAAGGTGTGTCTGTATTCTAACCAGACTGTACGACCTAGAAGGTCTTTGGATGTCATCCTTTGCCAGGGCAGCCATGTTGCTGTATTAAAATTCCTCTACAGTCAGGGCTGGAGAGATGGCTCAGCGGTTAAGAGCGCCGACTGCTCCCCCAAAGGTCGTGAGTTCAAATCCCAGCAACCACATGGTGGCTCACAACTATCCGTAATGAGATCTGACTCCCTCTTCTGGGGTGTCTGAAGACAGCTACAGCAAGCGAGTGTGACTGGAGCAAGAAGAAAAAAGTGTCTCAAGACAGCTACAGTGTACTTACAAATAATAAATAAACTAAATCTTTAAAAAAAATTAAAAAATTAAAAAATTCCTCTACAGCATGGATATACACTCATACAACATGCACTGTAGCAGCTGAGACATCTTCCTAGCCCTACTCCTCCAATTTTATTTTTTCAAAATTTAAAGATATTTTATTTATAGGGGCTGGAGAAGATGGCTTAATAAGTTAAGAGCCCTGGCTGCTTGTCCAGAGAACCTGGGATCCAGCCACCTGGAACTCCAGTTCTAAGGGATTTCACACTCTCTTCTGACCTCCACGGACACCAGGCATGCAAGTGGTGTGCATAAATATGTACAGGGAAAGTGCTCATATACACAAAATATCTTGAAAAAAAACCATATTTACTTGTGTGTGTGTGCCTGCTTTCTGTACGTATATCACATGTGTGCAGTGCATACAAAGGTCAGAATAAGGCATTGGATCTTCTGGAACCGGAGTTACAGGCAGGTGTATGCCTCCTGATGTGGGTGCTGAGAACACAGCCGGGGTCCTATGCAAGAGCAGTACCAGCTTATGACCATTGAGCCACCACTCCAGCCCCTCCTGTTTTCTCAACCCTGTCTTTCTAACATCAAAACTTAAAAGTTGGGGTCTGAGGGATGGCTCCGTGATTAACAACACTGGTTCCCCTTGTAGAGGACCAGGTTCCAGCAGCTACATGGTAGCTTACAAACATCTGTAAGTCCCTCTAGTCCCAGTGGGTTCAAGGCCCTCTGATGGACTCTGCATGTGGTAGGCAGACAGCCACGGTATTGGAGCAGCAGATAAGAGCTCCCATCCTGGGCTGGTGAGATGGCTCAATGGGTAAGAACACTGACTGCTCTTCCAAAGGTCCTGACTTCAAGTCCTACTAACAACATGGTGGCTCACAATCATCCGTAATGAGATCTGCTACCCTCTTCTGGTGTGTCTGAAGAGAACAGCAACATATTGACATACATAAAATATTATATCTTTAAAAAATAAATAAATAGCTCACATCCTGAGCTGCAAGTAAGAGGTAGAGAGAAGTAACTCAAGTGGTTTTTGAAACCTCAAACCCCACACCCAGTGACATAATTCTGTCAACAAGGCCACACATCTTAATCCTTCCCAAACAGTTCTATCAACGGGGGACCAAGTATTTAATAATATGAGCGTATGGGGATCATTTTCACTCACACTCCACAGGATCCAGTGTCCTCTTCTGGCCTCTGAGCACAGCTGCACACAGGTGGTATACACTCATACAGACACATACACGTAAGTAAATCTTGAAAATGTTTAAAATTTAAGTGTATGTAGTAAGTAATTAAAAAAAGAAATCTGAAAAAAAAATGCTGCAAAAGATGTAGAGAAAGAGGTGTCCTTATTTACTACTGGTGCAATTAATACATTCATTATGAAGATCAGTTTGGAGGTTCCTCAAAAAAAAATTTAAAAAATAGAACTACTGTATGACCCAGCTATTCCATTCCTGGTCATATACCCATAGAGCTCCATATCACCCTACCCAGGCTTACGGCCTGCGCTTTTATTCACTTCATTAAGAGATGGAAGCAGACGAGGTATCTATCAACACATGAACGAAGAATGAAAATCTATAAATGTAATTCACGGGGGAGGCGGGTTATATGCCCATTTTGCTCCCAAATAACTGCAGGGCATTTCCATGCCTGCTTCAGCCCATTTTAGCTCCTGAATACTTGAGACAGAGACCTGGCATTTTAATAACAAGCTACGGGGCTGGTGAGATGGCTCAGCGGATAAGAGCACTGACTGCTCTTCCAAAGGTCTTGAGTTCAAATCCCAGCCACTACATGGTGGCTCACAACCACTCGTAATGAGATCTGACGCCCTCTTCTGGTGTATCTGAAAACAGCTACAGTGTACTTACGTATAAGAATAAATCAATCTTTGGGCCTGAGAAAGCAGAGTTGACTGGAGGAGCAGAGGTCCTAAAATTCAGTTCCCAACAACCACATGAGTGTTCACAATCATCTGTACAGCTACAGTGTACTAATATACATAAAATAAATATAAAAAAATTAGCAAGCTGCAAGCACTAATGGCTGGGCAGACTCTGATCTATTCTAACCGGAGTAAGCTGCTGCCACCCAGTCCAATGGTCCTTCAGCTCATCTGGTCTTGCCCCATCTTGCTCTGCTCCATGTGTGTCCTCACAGCTGCTCTCTCATCAAGATCTCGTGGTGAATCCCTTCTGGCTCACCCACATAACCTCTCCACTGTCCTCTCCTCGCTGCCCTTCTCTACTCTCATCTTTCTCAGACCTCCTAACTGGGATCAGAAGTCCCACCCAGCCAATTGGCTGATCAGCTCTTTATTAACCAGAGATGATGAAAAACAAATTTTTTAATTATATATATATTTAAAGGTTTATTTATTTATTATATGTAAGTACACTGTAGTTGTCTTCCGACACACCAGAAGAGGGCATCAGATCTCATTATGGGTGGTTGTGAGCCACCATGTTGTGCTGGGATTTGAACTCAGGACCTTTGGAAGAGCAGTCAGTGCCCTTAACAGAGCCATCTCTCCAGCCCAAAAAACAATTTTTTTTTTTTTTACAGAGTATAGAGACTGGAGATGCTTGACCGTGCCGTATTCCAGACTGCAACTAGATGTCTGGGCACAGAAATCAGCGACTGAACAGAGTGCACAACTCATCCCCCAACAAAAATGAGAAACATACAGGAAGTGGAATAGAGCTACAATAAGGACCTCAAGCCATTACATTTTCAGGAGAACGAACTGTCTTGCAAAGGATAATATAATGAACTTAGAAAAATACCACATGTTCTACTTCATATGCAGATCTTAGCTTATCATAATGTATACATGTAAACAGACGTGAGTGTGGATGTAGTAAAAAAAGAGGAGGAGGCCAAGAGAGGGTGATGTTATGTAATGGGGAGGGATGGGATATAGGCAAAAGTATACATGTGTTATGGTCTTTTCTAGTTTCAGTTGTGATAATTGTTTCTTTTCTTTTCTTTTTTTTTTTTTTTGTAGAGGATAAATGAATAAAACTCTAGTTGACAGTGAACCTGTAAAACACCAGATGAGGCTTCATTGCTTCAGAATGGCCCCGTTAGATCTTCACTGAGATGTACAGAGTTTAGGACTGGACAAATGTTTGAGTGGCTCCCTGATCTAGCTCTGTGATGTTTTAATTTGTGAGATAACTAGAATAGAGTGATTTTATATTATAAAGTTATTTCTTCCTTTGTTTGGAGAGAGTTTTATGGTTCGCGGGTGGAGAGACCTTGTCTAGAGCTATAGAGACCCAGAACAGGTCTCAGTCTCTTTCCACCCCAAGGAGTCAGCAAACATTACAGCCAATTAATGTCTAAAAGACAACCCTTTTCAGGAAATATGACTCTTTAATAAAGGTGGTGGCTCAGTGCAGCTTCCTGGACCACTGTGGAGTTCGTGTGCAGACTCTTACCTCAATTTATATCATGGACTTTGATCCTTTCCCCACAGGGCTTGGATAACTAAAGTAGTTAATGTTTCTCTTCCCAGATGACATGAATCATGAAGTCCTTGAATAATGTCTTTATTGATCTGCTTGTGGCAAGAGCTTCTTGAGCTCCCTTGACTCCACCAGGCATTCTCCGTCAACCTTTTCTGTGTTTCCAGGGCAAAGTGCATCAGAGACCTCTGGGCTGGTCCTTGGAGTCAGACACACCTGTTAGTATGTCACCCCAAGCAGTCACAGAATTGGTGTCCCTGGGTGCACTGCCATCTGTGAGTCACCAAGCACTTCTAAAAGAGATAAAAATTGTAGGGCCATAATTGACCAGATGTTTTTCCTGTTAAAAGTTCTCTCTCTGGGGACCAGAGCAAAGGTTTTGAGAGTGACTGCATCCTGCTCTTGCAGAGGCCCTGAGTCCTCTGGCTCCCGGCATCCACATCAAGTAGGTCACAACCACCGCATGAGATCTGATTATTTCTTCAGGAAGAAGAAGGCCTCAGTCAACACATACACTTACACATACATAATTAAAAATAAGAAAAAATTAAAATTTTTATTTTCTACATACCAGCACGAACTGGAAGAATTTGGGACTGAGTATCCAGTCAGTGTAGACAGCAGCTTGCTTATTTTTACTGTATTTTATTGTTGCTGTAAAGCAACATATTCAACATTTTGAGCTGAGGCATTGTGAGGCTTCGCTTTATTTATTTGTTTGTTGTTTAATTTATTTGAGACAGGCTGTTTTATAGGTCAGGCTCACCTCAGATTCCCTAAATAGCTGAGGGTGAACTTGAACTCTTGATCTTGTGAGTGCTGGGATTAAAGGCACGTACCACCCTGCCCGTTTCTCTAATTGTTTATTTGATTGATAGATTGATTGCGTAGGGAGTGCCCTAACAAGTGTGTGAAAGTCAGAAGAGAACCTGGGAGAGTTGGTTCTTTCTTTCTGTAGTGTGGATCACAGAGCTTGAGCTCAGATCATTACATTTGATGACAAGCCCCTTTACCTTATCACTGGCCCTTATATTATCTCTTGGAACAATCCTCTGTCCTGTCTTTTTAAAAAATTATTCATTGTTACTGTGGGGAGGGAACACCTATGTGCCACAGAGTGAATTGTGGAAGTCAGAGGACAAGTTTGTGGAGTTGGTTCTCTCCCTCCACCTCATGTGGGTTCTGGGGCTTGAACTCATGTCCTTATGCTTGCAAAGCGAGTACTTGATGTGCAGCGCTACCTCACCAGCCCTACCCTTTCTTTTAAAGGGCTTTGTGAGGAAAAGGGAAGCTCTTGAATCTTGTCCACTCTACCTAAGTAAGTGAGAGCTCTCACTTTGGTTTCTTTGTTTTTAGATTCTCACTGTATACTCCTGTCTGGCCTGGAATTTGCTTTTTGCTTTTTATACCAAGCT
The DNA here is from genome assembly GCA_019843815.1 of Montemys delectorum. Lineage (NCBI taxonomy): Eukaryota > Metazoa > Chordata > Mammalia > Rodentia > Muridae > Montemys > Montemys delectorum. The sequence continues at coordinate 28,434 of JADRCD010183595.1, forward strand.
GGTCTCAGGCTGGAGGCCACTGGTCATTCATCTTTTTTTTTTTTTTTTTTTTTTTTTTTTGGTTTTTTTCGAGACAGGGTTTCTCTGTGTAGCCCTGGCTGTCCTGGAACTCACTCTGTAGACCAGGCTGGCCTCGAACTCAGAAATCCGCCTGCCTCTGCCTCCCAAGTGCTGGGATTAAAGGCGTGCATCACCACCGCCCGGCTTATCTTTAATAGTGGCCTCGTAGCACTGTGCTTCCATTTCAGAAGTCCTTATCTTTCAGAGATACGCACAGATCTGTGGACTAAATGAGTTTTTAAAGCCACCATCACAGAAGACAGATAAAGAATCAACAGTCCCAATATGGAAAGGCAACTCTCCGCAGTGGTCTGGGCACTGCTGCGGACTTCTCTGGTCCAGACTCAGCTGGGCTCTGGCTAGAAAGAGGCTGAGCTGACATGCTGGTCGTCTACTGCCATAGCTTGGGATAGTAACCAACCCTCTCTTATGAGAGAGCCAGGTGGGCTGCAGAAGCCCTGAGACCCCCAACTGTTATAAATGTTGTAGTAGGGGCCAAGGGATCCCCACCTCCTGTGAGTGAGGGCAGGAGTGTGGGCTCTATGGAGGGTGATGTCCTTTTTCATCATTTCAGATGTTTGTAGCAGTTGACTCACAACTCCAGTCCAGGAAATCTTCCCATGCTCTCATGTGACATCATCACAGGGGCAAAGGTCAGGACACACCCCAAGTTCATCATAGGAACACATTCCATCCATAGGTATTGACCTAGATAGAATCCTATCTGTGGTCAGAGAGACCAGGCGGGTGTCCTGGGTGGGAAGCTCTCTGCGTGCTGCGAAGGAGGGAGGGCACAGGCTACCTCTGTGTGCACCTCTGCATTTGACTGGGACTCTTCCTAGGCCCCAGGGGCTGGTCATAAATGGCAACTGCTCTGAGAGAAAAAAAAAAACCGAGGCAAGAAGGGTGTGAGAATGACTCAGTTTCAAATCAACGAGCCTTTTCTTTCTCTTCCTTCCTTCCTTCCTTTCTTCCTTTTTTTGGAAAGCTAATACTTATTTTAATAGAAATTTTGTTTATAGTTTTTATATTTCTCATGGGAGCTAGCCTCCAGCCCTGTGCCCTATGGGTGACCCAGTCTTGATGAGCGAGAGAGAAAAGGAGGGATAGCAGGTGCCCTGCTTTCCTCAGTGTGGGGGAGTCTGAGCACCATCCCTTCCTCCTGTCCTCTTGGGCTTCCAGGAAGGAGGGCAGGCGAGCTCCCATGCCTCGGCTTCTCCTCTATACCCTTGCATCAAAGCTTGTAAGGGAGTAGCGGAGAGATGGGGAGAGATTACTGGTAAGCCTCTGAGTCAACAAATCCTAGAGCAAGTGTGATGGCTATTCTTGGTTGTGGGTCTGACTGTATTTAGAATGAATTAAAACCCCCAAAGGAGGGCAGAAGTGGGAGGGATTTCTGCTTAATTCGAGGTGGGAAGACACACCTTTAATCAAGAGCATTTGAGCTGGGAACTCGGGCCACACCTTCTATATAAGGAAGCCTCCTATATAAAGACAAGGAGGAAGCAAGCTCTTGGCCTCACTAGCGAGTCCATTCCGTCACTGGCCTTAGAGCCGACTTCTTCAGGATTCCAGATGATCCTGAAGACCAGCTGAGACACCCAGCCTCATGGACTAAGGGACTACCGGATTCTTGGACTTCTCATTCACAGCCATTGTTGGATTCATCGGACCAAAGCCAGTAAGTCATTCTAACCAATCCTCTTGCCCTGTATATTTAGAAAGACCTATTCTCTAAGTTCTATTATTCTAGAGAACTCTGGCTAATACAGCTAGTACTGAGGGTTGAAGGAGAATCAGACAAAGCATGGGGTTGGGGGAGAACAGTCCAGTCTACCTCAAATATGAACCTGCCTGGAAAAATAAAAGAAAGCTCTTGAGTTTCATTGGGACCTTGTTTAGTGTAGCTGGCTCTGGGACAAGGGTGTTCTAGAGGTGGGCGGTGGAGTCTCTATAACTCACCGTCCTCCCGTTCTCATATATGTGTGTGTGTGTGTGTGTGTGTGTGTGTACACACACATATATATTTATGTATTTTTGTATATGGGTATTTTGTCTACATGTACATTTGCATATCAGAAGAGAGTTGTGAGCTGCTATGTGGGTGCTGAGAATTGAACTCAAGACCTTTGGAAGAGCAATGTGTACTTTTGACCACTGAGCTCCCAATCCCCCGTCTTTTTTTTTTTTTTTAAGATTTATTTATTCATTGTATGTGAGTACACTGTCACTCTCTTCAGACACACCAGAAGAGGGCGTCAGATCCCATTACTGATGGTTGAGAGCCACCATGTGGTTGCTGGGAATTGAACTCAGGACCTCTGGAAGAGCAGTCAGTGCTCTTAACCACTGAGCCATCTCTCCAGCCCCCATTCTCCTTTTTTATGCTTAAGCTCATCACTCTGCCTACGCTTCTCCTGTTTTTTTGCTGCCCTCAAAGACGGCACTAGCAAACTCTTCAAGATGCATACATCTCCTGGGTAGTGTAGAAACTGTGAAGCACAGTGGCAGGCTCCACCTGACAGTCACCTCAGCCCAGAACAGTAAAATTATCATCAGCATAAGGCTGTCATCAGGGCTGTTTTCTGGGTGGACCCAGGAGTACTTACAGCCTGGGTGGTTCACCTGTATTGAGTTTATTTGCCCTGAACTCAGGGTTCCGAATCACCCGCAATTCCCACTTTCCATTAGTTTTCATCCCAGTGTATAAGATCTTGGGCCTGCCTTTGGATTAGAGCTGGGCATGGTGGCATGTCAGGGCAATTTTAAAAGTGATGTACTTTTTCTTTGTCCCAACTAGACCCGAAATAAGTATTTACTTAATGTAGCTTTATGGCATAATAGCTGAGCAGTATTAATCTCTTTTAATACTCTGAACTGATCCCTGAGACACTTGCATTTTAGTATTGGTCCGGCTTTCTCTGCTCAGGTGGTGTTCTCATGGTGTCCCCTGGATATCTCTGCTAAAGACACTCCCCTCTCCTTCCCCTCCTGGGATCAGAAGTCCTGCCCTATCCTCTCTGCTAAACCATTGGCTGATGAGCTTTTATTGACAAATCAGAGAATAAATGGGGGGACAATGGCGGGAGATAGTTAGAATGAGCATTATTCTATCTGGATTGCAACCAGAGGTGGGGGCAGAGAGGTCAGCATCTGAATAATACAAGATAATCTTCATACAGTACACAATAACACTATGCTTACATTGGCGTTTACATATTTTTTTTCTTTTAGTTTGAGACAGGGTCTCACTATGTAGTCCTGGCAAAGACAGGTGGATTTCTGCAAGTTCAAGGCCAGCCTGGTATATACAGTGAATTCCAGGACATCCAGGGCTACATAGAAAGACCTTCTCTTTAAAAGGGAGGAGGAACCTCTGGATTCCCTTTTGACTTTCTTTTGTTTTTAAGATTTTTTTTTTAAAGATTTATTTATTTACTATATGTAAGTACACTGTAGCTGACTTCAGACGCACCAGAAGAGGGAGTCAGATCTCATTACGGGCGGTTGTGAGCCACCATGTGGTTGCTGGGATTTGAACTCATGACCTTCTGAAGAGCAGTCAGTGCTCTTACCTGCTGAGCCATCTCGCCAGCCCCAAGATTTGTTTTTTTTAATCCCAGCACTTGGGAGGCAGAGACAGGTGGATTTCTGAGTTTGAGGCCAGTCTGGTCTATAAAGTGAGTTCCAGGACAGCCCAGGTTATACAGAGAAACCCTGTCTGGGGGGCAGGGGAAGATTTGTTTTTACCCAGGCATGTTGACATATGCCTTTTGTTTGTTTGTTTGTTTTGTTTTGTTTTTTGTTTTTTTCAAGACAGGGTTTCTCTGTGTAGCCCTGGCTGTCCTGGACTCATTCTGTAGCCCAGGCTGGCCTCGAACTCAGAAATCCGCCTGCCTCTGCCTCCCAAGTGTTGGGATTAAAGGCGTGAGCCACCACGCCTGGCCCCGACACATGCCTTTAATCTCAGCACTCTGGAGAGAGAGACAGGAGGATTTCTGTAAGTTTAAGTTTGAGGTCAGCCTAGTTGATGTTGTACCAGGCCAGCTAATACTACACAGGAACACCCTGTCACACAAAGTAGAAAAGATTTGTTTCTAATGTATGTGGCTGTCTGGGTGTATGAATATCATGTGTGTGTGAATGCCCATGGAGGACAGAAGAGGGGGTCAGATCTCCAGCTGCTAGACATAGCTGCTAGGAACCCAAATCAAGTCTTCTGGGAGAGCAACCAGTTTGTTTGTTTGTTTGTTTGTTTGTTTGTGTTTATGGAGGCAGAGTTTCTCTGTGTAGCCCTGGCTGTCCTGAAAGTCACTCTATAGATCAGGCTGGCCTCAAACTCAGAGATCTGCAGGCCTCTGCCTCCCCAGTTCTGGGATCAAAGACATTGAACCATCACTGCCAGGCACAGCAAGTACACTTAACAGCTGAATTTCACAACAGACACATGTATCACCCCCTCTAAATGTGAGGGTACTGAGAAGGAAATGAGGAGGTTCTACCTGAAGGGGTCTGAAGTTCCCATGCCACTTTAGCCAAAACTCCAAGGACATTTTCCCCAGGAGTAGAAAATAATAATCGTAAAGTTCATATAGAATCACAGAGGATTCCAAATAGCTAAGGGCATTTGGAGAAGAACAGCTGTAGTAGGGCTGTGTGGCACCCATATGTACTCCCTATAGGAGTCACAGAGGCAAGAAGATTGTGGGTTGAAGGCCAGCCTGGACTGTATAGGGAGATCTTATCATAAAAGTGTAGAGGTGGTAGCCTGAATTCTATCCCTAGTACTGACAAAAACAAAACAGATGGAGGAGGCTGGAAAGATGGCTTAGTGGTTAAGAGTGCTCACTGGTCTTTCAGTGACCTAGGTTCAATTCCCAGAACCCACATGATGGCTTACAACCATCCATAACTCCAATTCCAAGGGATCTGACATCGTCTTCTGACCTCCATGGACACCAGATACACACATGGTACACATATATACACATGGGCCAAACACTTATTTACCTAAAATAAATAAATCTTAAAAAATTAAAATATGAGCTAGGCAGTGGTGGTACACGTCTTTAATCCCAGCGCTTGGGAGGCAGAGGCAGGCAGATTTCTGAGTTTGAGGCCATCCTGGTCTACAAAGTGAGTTCCAGGACAGCCAGGGTTTTTTTGAGAAACCCTGTCTCAAAAAAAAAAATTAAAATATGGAAGTCAGAGATATCATCTTTCATGATTGCAAACCATATTTCAAAGCTATAGCAATCAAAACAGTAAAGTATTGGAGTAAAACCAGACACATAGACAAATGGAGCGGAATGAAGCCCAGAAAAACTACAAATACAATGTTTCTGTGGTTTGAATGTTTATCCTCTTCAAAGCCCATGTTGGAGTTTACTTCCCATTGCAGTGGAAATACGTGATAAGGCTTTCCAGCAGCAGTTGATCTGAGTGAACTAATGCCAACAAAGAGACACCTAGCCTTCCTCACTTCCTTGTCCTCCCACCCTGGAAAGATACAGTAGGAAGGCCCCTACCATGGGCCGGCATCTTGATCTTGGCCTTTTCAGACTTCAGATGTGGGCAGGAAAAAAAAGTTTTCCTTACAACTTGTACAGTGTTGAACATTTGGTTAGAGTAGAACTGATTATAGACAGACTCAGGCAACAGACAAACAACCTTTAACAATGGTCCCAGGAATACACAAGAGGCAAAGATAAGAACTTCTCCAAGCAGTGCTGAGAAAACAGAGTGGCCACAGGTAAACGAAAGGAGCCATACCTTGCCAAGTATGATGCACAGAAATCAATACCAATTAGACTAAAGATATCCACACCTGATCTTGAAATCACAGGTTTTTAGAGCAGGAAGTCTCCTTGACATTGGTAGTAGTAATGAGTTTTTTGAATGACATCCTAAAAGCAAAAACAGACAAACGAGGTCTGGATTAAATCTCCAGCAATACAGAAAGCAGGTGTGGTGGTGCCTGTCTTGTAATTTTAAATGCTCAAGAAATGGAGAGAGGAATGTCAGAAATTCAAGACGTGTGTGTGTGTGTGTGTGTGTGTGTGTGTGTGTGTGTGTATGTGTGTGTGTGTGTGTAGCTGTAGCTTCTGCACAGGAGGGGAAATTACCATCAAAGAGAAAAGGCAGCCTCTGGCTCTGAAGTGAGAGAATAGAGAGCCAAACCATGGGTACCATACAGGACTGAGAGAGGGAGGGAGGATGGAAGAGGGGGATGAAGTTGGGGAAGGGAGGGAGAAAACACATTCACATAAAAGCAAAATCCCACATATAACCTGACAGAACTAGACAGAGGACCTGAGTCGACACTTGAAATGCACCAGTGATGGCTGGGGTTCTAGATCAGTGGCGAGTTCTTGCTTATCACTCTCAAGGCCCTGGGACTGGCCCATCTCAGCACCCTCTGGTGCTCCTGCCATTGCTTCTGAGATTATTGTCCCTTTGTGGATAGCAGTTTCTCTCTGGCAGTCATACTGTATGATATGATCTCTCTATCCAGGGGCTGTGCAGTTTCTCTGGGTTGCAGCAGAAAGGAGGTACTTTTATTTATGCCGCTGGCCCATGGAGGCCTTCATGCCTTTCTTCAAGTCTGGAAGGTCTTAGCTGGTCTATTTTCTTATTCTTTTTTAATTTTTTATTTATTTTATTTTATTTTTTTTTATTTTTTTTGGTTTTTTGAGACAGGGTTTCTCTGTATAGCCCTGGCTGTCCTGGAACTCACTCTGTAGACCAGGCTGGCCTCGAACTCAGAAATCCGCCTGCCTCTGCCTCCCAAGTGCTGGGACTAAAGGCGTGCGCCACCACCACCCGGCTGGTCTATTTTCAAATAGTATCAAAAACTGCAAGTCCCACCTGGTGTGCAGTCTAGATGGAAAGAAAAGCTCTGTGGCCTAGAGTCTCACTATTTTGGCGTGTGTATATGTGTGTATTCTCTCTGTGTATGTTCCTGTCTGTCTTGTCTCCCTCTCTTCCTCTCTCTCTGTCTCCCTCCATCTCTCGTGTGTATTTCTCTGTCTCTCCCTCCCCCCGTGGGTGGGTGTGTTTTGTGTGTGTATGTTTCTGTCTCTATGTATCTATCTCTCTTTCTCTGTGTCTCTCTGTGTTTGAGTTTCTTTCTATGAGTCTCTGTCTCTCTGTTTTTCTCTCTGTCTCTCTCTCTCTTGCTGTGTGTGGATGTTGATATATTTACATGCAGAGTTTGACACTGGGTGCCTTCTTCAGCCACTCTCCATCTTATTTTTTGAGGTAAGTCCTCTTGCTGAATCTGGAGCTTGTCAGTTTGACCAGTTGGCTGGGCAGTAGCTCCAAGGACCCACGGGTCCCTGTCTCCCCAGCACCAGGATTACAGGATTCTGCTGCCTTTCCTGGCTTGCATATGGGTGCTGAGGGCCTGAACTCAGGTCTGCATGGCAAGCATGGGTCAACTGAGTCGTCTTCCGACCCTCAGAAATTCTTTATCCACAAAAGGAAATATCCCAGCGCCTTGTCTCTCATCCTTTAAAATGCCCAGCTGGGGCCGAGGCACTGTTTCCATGGTCACCTTTGCTCCTGGTGATTCAGAATGAAGGGATCCTGGCATTCTGTGGCCCTAAAACCTCCAGAAAGCTTCTCTGGCTCCGCTCTTCCCACTGGGTTCCATTTCCCTTCTCTTTACTTTTCCAGTTAAGTATAGCCAAACTATAGTATAAATCTCTATCCATGCCATATTAAAATATGGCATGTAATAATAATTCCTAAGGACTCTGTAGCTGATCAGGTTTATTAGATGCACAGAGACATTCTCAGCCAGTGTCAAAGGTGTTCCCATGAAGAGGGATCAGAATTCATGTTATCTCTTTTGTTGTTCCTTTTGGTTTCTTTCTTCATATCTGCAGCCAAGATTTCCAGAAAGTCTCTCCTAGTCAAACCTGATCTTTATTAACCTTGAAAGAATCTACAACTTTCCTTCTCCTGTGGAAACAAAGATATAACCTCTCCTCCAACGTAACACTGTAATACGAATTTTCAATCCTAATAAGCCCATCTAAAAGACATGATTCAGGTATTTTATTACATGCCTATATATTTTGTTTATAAGCCATATGCCTATATTGGGCAGATCTAGGGATAGACTGACTTATTCCCTAGCTACAATGCCCCTTGTTACTTGCTATTTTTCCTGGCCACATAGTTCTGGTTCATGACAGCTTCCTTCTCTATCTTTCTTCTCTCTCTCTCTCTACCTGCAACCCACTCTCTCAAACCTCTAGTCCCACATTTATCCATCCACTCTATCCATCCATTGCAGACTCTAGCCTTTTATTGACCAGTTAAACTGGGGAGAAGGCTCACATGGTGTACTGGCTGGTTTTGTGTGCCAACTTGACACAGGCTGGAGTTATCACAGAGAAGGGAGTTTCAGTTGGGGAAGTGCCTCCATGAGATCCAGCTGTGGGGCATTTTCTCAATTAGTGATCAAGGGGGTTGGGCCCCTTGTGGTGCCATCCTGGAAGTCTTGGGTTTTATAAGAGAGCAGGCTGAGCAAGCCAGGAAAAGCAAGCCAGTAAGGAACATCCATCCATGGCCTCTGCATCAGCTCCTGCTTCCTGACCTGCTTGAGTTCCAGTCCTGACTTCCTTTGGTGATAAACAGCAATGTGGAAGTAAGCTGAATAAACCCTTTCCTCCCCAACTTGCTTCTTGGTCATGATGTTTGTGCAGGAATAGAAACCCTCATTAAGACAAATTGGTACCAGCATAGTGGGGTATCCCTGTGACAACCTGACCATGTTTTGGGGAAGACTGTAGAAGGACTTTGGAAGTTTGGGCTAGAAGAGCCATTGGTTGTTAAGAACTCTATGAGATGTTCTGTAGGAGCTTGGAAGATCATGCTGAGAACAGTGCAGAAGATGGAGGCCTGGCTTGTGAAATTTCAGAGGGAAGATTAAAGACTCTTATCAGGGCCATGTTGTTTTGATTGTGAAGATTCTGTGGTTCTGGTTAGCTGGAGCTAAGAAATTAGCGGTGATTAAGAAGAGACCAGCATCACTGAGGTGACATCTTCTGGGATGTGCTTTCTGAGAGCACATAGAGGTTATGTTCCAGAGATAGCCAAGGTTATACCTTGTGCTGCAGCAGGACTTGGTAATGTGTAAGAGTCACCCAGGTGGTACTGGTTTTGAAGGCATGAAGGGGTCATGAAGAACAGCTGATGCTCAGCACAGTGAGAGGCCATGGAAGGCCATTGGTGAAAGGGCAGCCTCTGTTTGCAATTGATTGCTCAGGACTGAAGAGGCCATGCAAAGGAGTTGAGGCTTGACACCATGAAGACAGTCTATGAGAGGCTATTGGTGAAGCCTAGTTACATCGGAAGACAGCAGTGTTTTAGAAATGTCAGTATCATGCAATGACCACCAATGACAGCAGCAGCAGTGGAGTACAGGCATCTGGAGCCTAGAAGACAAGATGTGTGCTACAAAGGACAGAGCTGGAGAAGTGACCAAAGCCCTTAGAGGAGCCCAAAAGATCGTAAGTTGGATCCCAGACATTGGTTTTGCTTTTGATTGTGACTGTGCCCTGATATTTTTCCCTCTTGAAGGAAGAAAGTATATTAGTGGAGCCCACAGTTAAGAGACTTTGAATTTTAAAAGATATTGGACATTTTAAATGGATTGAACCATTAATATGTAAAGACTGTGGGACTTTAGAACTTGGGGATGAATAAGAAAGTAAGGGTTGAGGCTTAATAGTGTTGTGTTTGTGTGTCAAGTTGACAAGGGGTCAATTGTTCTGGCTGGTTTTGTGTGCCAACTTGACACAGGCTGGAGTTATCACAGAGAAGGGAGTTTCAGTTGGGGAAGTGCCTCCTTGAGATCCAGCTGTGGGGCATTTTCTCAATTAGTGATCAAGGGGGGTTGGGCCTCTTATGGGTGGTGCCATCCCTGGGCTGGAAGTCCTGGGTTCTATAAGAGAGCAGGCTGAGCAAGCCAGGGGAAGCAAGCCAGTAAGGAACATCCATCCATGGCCTCTGCATCAGCTCCTGCTTCCTGACCTGCTTGAGTTCCAGTCCTGACTTCTTCTGGTGATGAACAGCAATGTGGAAGTAAGCTGAATAAACCCTTTCCTCCCCAACTTGCTTCTTGGTCATGATGTTTGTGCAGGAATAGAAACCCTGACTAAGACACATGGCATCACTTGAGTGTGTGAGAATTTACTCATTGGGAGGAATCACATCCTGAGGAACCAGTATTTAATATTAGAATACAGGGAGCATCAGATCAACTCACTACATTTACCACCTGTCAGTGAGGGTTTCTATTCCTGCACAAAACATCACATATCCATATTGATCTTGTCAACCTCTTGCGTCTTCTCAGTAGCCAAGATCTTCAAGGGGTCTACCCTTGTGTCTGATTTTTATCAATTTGGAAGGAACCCACAGCTTTTCCTTTCCTGTGGAAATACGGGCCTAACTCTCACACAGTGTAACACCACATTTCCTGTTTTCCATTCTGAGGTTAGGACATTTTTAATATAAAAGGTTAGTTTAGTTCAGCAGTTTTTCCCCCCATAATCCAATGTATTTCAGCAGCTGTAGTTTTTTGTTTACTAGCATTCAAAAAATTTAAGATTGGGGCTGGAGAGATGGCTTAGCGGTTAAGAGCACTGACTGCTCTTCCAGAGGTTCTGAGTTCAATTCCCAGCAACCACATGGTGGCTCACAACCATCTGTAAGAGGGCATGGGGATCTGATACCCTCTTCTGGTGTGTCTGAATACATAGAGACAGTGTATTCACATACATGAAATAAATAAATCTTAAAAAAAATTTAAGATTAATAAACCACTCTGCAATCTATCTCTGGGAGTCTCTGTTACCCCTTTTGTTTGTTAAGCATTTCTTTTAAAGAATGACTAGATCTCTCCATAATTTTTGTCCTGGAGGATTGTGTGATATACCTATAATATGTTTTATATTATAGTATGTAAAAAAAACTTGCTCCATCTCATTAGAAACATATGCTGGAGCATTGTCAGTCTTAATTTGCATGGGTATTCCCATAATAGCCGTAACTTCTAACAGATGCATAGTTACAGAAGCAGCCTTTTCAGAAGCTAAGACAGTTGCCCATTGAAATCCTGAATATGTGTCTATCATATGATGTACATATTTTAGTTTACCAAGCTCTCTATAATGAAACACATCCATTTGCTAAGTTTAATTTTTTGGGTACTCTTAGGGTTACTTCCTGTAGGTCATAGAATTTGGTTGTATAATGAGCAAGTAGGACATTGCCTGACAATTTCCATGGCTTGTTGCCAAGAGATAGAGAATTCTTTCTTTAAACCTTTGCTGTTAACATGGTGTTTCTTATGGAATTCTGAAGCCTGTAGTATACTTCTTACCAATAGTTCATAAATTTCATTATTACCTTGTGCCAGAGGGCCTGGCAGACCTGTATGGGATCTTATGTGTGTTATATACAATGGACTCCTATTTCTGATCACTTGTTGTAGCTGAATAAACAGTGAGGTCAATTCAGAATCATCCTGAATAAGTTCATCAGTCTCTATTTATAAAACAACTCTTTCTGCATATTGAGAGTCAGTTACTATATTAAGAGTCTCTTAAAAATCTAATAACACCAAAGGATTGTATATAACTCTAATTTTTAAACTGATTTATAAGGACTCTCAACCACCTTACTTATATCTTCTGATTTATACCCTGCTTCTCCTGATTTATTTGCATCAGTGTGAAATGTAGGGGCTCCAGAAATTAGAGTTCTTTTTATTACATGAGGGAGAATTCAATTAGTTCTTTTTATAAACAGAAGTAGCTTGCTTTCGGGGTATTTGTTGTTAATTTTCCCCAAAAAATAACTGCAAGTTTTTTGTCAGTCTTGTGTGCCCATAATGAGGCCATCTCAGCATTACTAAAAGGCATCACAATCTCAGTGAGTTAACAAAGTCTCATTTTCCCCTTGAGTATCAATTCAGAATCTTCCCTCTTTGTAAGAATTCCCATAGGGGAATGAGTAGAAGGCAAGATAGCTGAGATGCAGGCCACCTTTAGGTCAATACGATCTAGATGTGTACCCCGCAGTTTCCGCAGTATCTATTAGAGCCAACTCCTTTCAGCCTTGGATGATAATTTTCTTGGGCTATTTAAATATTTTGTTTTGTTTTGTTTTGAGACAAGGTTTTTTTGTATAGCCCTGGCTGTCCTGGAACTCACTCTGTAGACCAGGCTGCCCTCGAACTTAGAAATCCGCCTGCCTCTGCCTCCCAAGTGCTAGGATTAAAGGTGTGCACCACCACTGCCCAGCACTATTTAAATCTTTATCACCTTGTAAGGCTTGAAATAAATTGCTTAGCTCTTGAGTAGCCAAGCCAGTTGTAGGCCACAGCCAGTTACTATCTCCTAGTAGCTTCTAGTCCATGACAGAGTTCTCCTCTCCTTTTCTCACCTGCAGTTCCCTCTCTTGAACCCCCAGTTCCAGCTTTCTCCCTCTACTGCCTAACGACAAGGTCTAGCCTTCTATTGACCAGGATATGGTCACTTCTCAATAGTGCCACCAGCACCACCAAGGTTCCAGCAGGGAACCAAAGTATAAAAGTCTGCGGCTTTTCTGTCCCTGCCCTTGCTCTGAAACAGTGACACAGAGACCTGCTATATTTATTATGAACTTCTTGCACTATAGCTGGGCAGACACTGAGCTAGTTTTTTTTTTTAAGATTTATTTATTTATTATGTAGTGTTCTGCCTGCATATATGCCTGAAAGCCGAAAGAGATCATCGGATCCCATTAGAGATGGTTGTAAACCACCATGTGGTAGATGGGAATTTAACTCAAGACCTCTGGAAGAACAGCCAGTGCTCTCAACATCTAAGCCACTTCTCCAGGCCAATACTGAGCTCTTCTAACCTGACTACATTGGCATGGCCTACTTCCAAGTCATGTGGTGTTACCTACCATCTTAGTAGCATCTCATGTCCTGCCTCCCATTATGGCCTTTCTCTCCTCTCTCCACCTTCAACTCCATCACTAGGATCAGAAGTTCTATGTCTTCTTCTCCTGCCCAGTTATTGGTTGATCAGCTCTTTATCAGTCCATCACAGGTGATGGAAAACAATTCTTACACAACACTGAGACAGGAGATTCTCCAATAATAATAACAATACCAAAATCTGGACTGCATCTAGATTTCTGGTACAAAAATCAGCACTAAGATACACTGCACAAAGAAACATTCTCCAGTACCAAAGCTTCAACAAGTGAGCATTTTAGGGGAAGCTTTAAGCTTTGCCATTTGTTTTGGCTAGTTTTATGTCAGCATGACACAACTGAGAGGAGAGAGGGAGCCTCAATTAACAAAATGCCTTCAGCCGGGCGGTGGTGGCGCACACCTTTAGTCCCAGCACTTGGGAGGCAGAGGCAGGCAGATTTCTGAGTTCGAAGCCAGCCTGGTCTACAGAGTGAGTTCCAGGACAGCCAGGGCTACACAGAGAAACCCTGTCTCGAAAAAACCAAAAATAAAAGAAAGAAAGAAAGAAAGAAAGAAAGAAAGAAAGAAAGAAAGAAAGAAAGAAAGAAAGAAAGAAAGAAAAGAAAAGAAAAGAAAATGCCTTCATAAGATTGGACTGTAGACAATCCTGCAGGACATTTTCTTAATTGGTTGTGGATGGGGGAAACCCCAACCTGTTGTTTGTAAGGCCATCTCTGGGTTGATGGTCCTCTATTCCATAAAAAAGCAGGCCACAAGGAACAAGCCAGTAAGCAGCACCCCTCCATGGTCTCTGCATCAGCTCCTGCCTCTAGGTTCTGCTGTTTGGATTCCTGTCCTGACAACTTTTGATGATGAACAGTGATATGGAAGTATGAGTTAAATAAACCCTTTCCTCCCTCAGTTGCTTTGGCTATAGTGTTTCATCACAACAGTAACAACCATAATGAGTGTCGTAAAATATATTTCAACAAAGCACAGAGCCAGGGCTGGGGGTTCCTTTGATCTTTGACCATTTATGTTCCCAGATGAAAGACATACATACCCTTTATATTTTAGGATGTCTTAAGCAGCACAATAGCTGGGCAGCTGTCTGCCTTCCATGTTGTTAGAATCTACCTCCTAATCCATAATCCAAGTTATTATTTATTATGTTTCATCTGGACTGCTCTTGGCTCCAACCAGGCAGCCCTCCGGGCCATGTTGTCTTGGCCCCTAGCCCATGCTGCCTCTCTTTCTTTCTCTCTGCTTCTGTTCCTTCCTAATGGCCTCTAGCTTGGGAAACATGATCCCTGCCTTTGTTTCTTCTCCCCAGATATTGGGGTTTACCTGAGGCCAGGGTCCCTCAGGCTATGTACAGACTCCAAATCTTGGAGGCCAACACTTAACATTACAACAAGCATAAAAGACAGATCCTCAACAAACTAGGATAGAAATTGGTACCAGGATAGTGGGGTACTGCTGTGAGAGACCTGACCTTGTTGCTTAGGAAGAATTGTGACAAGATTCTGGAACTTTGGGTGAGATAAGCCATTGAGCAATCAAATCCTGGTGAGCTGTTCTGTGGGAGTTTGGAAGAGAAGAATGTTGAGATCTGTGCAGATGATGGAGGCCTGGCTTGTGAAGTTTTGGAGGGAAGTTTGAGAGTCCCTTAATGGATTCTCTCAGGGCTGTTTGCTACTTTGAGTTGAGAATCTGTGGTTCTGGTCAGCAGTGGGTAAAGAACCAGCTGTGATTAATGAGAGAGACCAGTACTACTGAAAGTAAAACCTTTGCTTTGCTGGGAAAATTGATGCTGGTTAGCTAGAGCTGCTGAGAAGTTAATGGTGGCCAAGGAGAGACTGGCATCACCGAGGCGTTTCCCACAGAGCCAGCACATGCAAGCCACTTTCAGAGGTGGCCAAGGTTGTACCTTGTGCTGGCAACCAAGCTTGGTCACATGTAAGATTCTCCCACATGGTGCTAGTTTTGAGGTACAAAAGGGCCACAGAGAGCAGCTGAGGCTTGACACTGGGAAAGCCCAGGGGATGCTATTGGTGAAAACGAAGCCCGGTGGCAGCAGAAAACCCCAGCATTTTAGAGATGTCAGTATCATAGGATGGTCACCAAGAACATCAGTAGCCGTGTAGCTGGAGCCTAGGAGACAAGCTCTGTGTGCTGCAGAGGGTGGAGCCAGAGAAGTGACCCAGGACCTTTGGGAGAGCCAAGCTAAGAAGATTCTGAGTGAATGTCTTAGTCAGGGTTTTTATTTCTGCACAAACATCATGACCAAGAAGCAAGTTGGGGAGGAAAGGGTTTATTGAGCTTACTTCCACATGGCTGTTGATCACCAGAGGAAGTCAGGACTGGAACTCAAGCGGGTCAGGAAGCAGGAGCTGATGCAGAGGCCATGGAGAGATGTTTTTTGTTGGCTTGCTTCTCCTGGCTTGCTCAGCCTGCTCTCTTATAGAACCCAAGACTTCCAGCCCAGGGATGGCACCACCCACAAGGGGCCCTACCCCCTTGGTCACTAATTGAGAAAATGCCCCACAGCTGGATCTCATGGAGGCACTTTCCCAACTGAAGCTCCCAATGGCCTTCCATGGCCTCTCACTGTGCCGAGCCTCAGCTGCTCCTCATGACCCCTTCGTGCTGTCAAAACCAGTACCACCTGGGTGACTCTTACACATTACCAAGTCCTGCTGCAGCACAAGGTACAACCTTGGCTATCTCTGGAACACAACCTCTTAGTGCTTTCAGAAAATACTCTCCAGAAGATGTCACCTCAATGATGCTGGTCTCTTCTTAATCACCGCTAATTTTTTAGCTCCAGCTAACCAGCATCAATAGTCCCAGTAATGCAAAGTTCTCTCTTTAGTAGTTCTGGTATCTTGTTAATCACAGCTGATACTTTAGCCCCAGCTAACCAGAACCACAGAATCTTCACAATCAAAACGACATGGCCCTGATAAGAGTCTTTAATCTTCCCTCTAAAATTTCACAAGCCAGGCCTCCATTTTCTGCACTGTTCTCAACATGATCTTCCAAGCTCCCACAGACATTCCATAGAGTTCTTAACAAACAGTGGCTCTTCTAGCTCAAAGTTCCAAAGTCCTTCTACAGTCTTCCCCAAAACATGGTCAGGTTGTCACAGGAATACCCCACTCCTGGTACCAATTTGTCTTAGTCAGGGTTTCTATTTCTGCACAAACATCATGACCAAGAAGCAAGTTGGGGAGGAAAGGGTTTATTCAGCTTACTTTCACATGGTTGTTGATCACCAGAAGAAGTCAGGACTGGAACTCAAGCAGGTCAGGAAGCAGGAGCTGATGCAGAGGCCATGGAGAGATGTTTTTTGCTGGCTTGCTTCCCCTGGCTTTCTCAGCCTGCTCTCTTATAGAACTCAAGACTTCCAAGCCCAGATGGCACCACCCACAAGGGGCCCTATCCCCTTGATCACTAATTGAGAAAATGCCCCACAGCTGGATCTCATGGAGGCACTTCCCCAACTGAAGCTCCCTTCCCTGTGATAACTGCAGCCTGTGTCAAGTTGACACACAAAACTAGCCAGTACAATGAATTCTAGATATTGGGCATTGTGTGGACTCTTCCTTGTTGGAGGCTGGCTTGATCTGATTGAGGCTCTGCCTTGGGTCTTCCCTCTTGAAATAAGAAAGGACTTAACTTACTTCTTATTTTATAGGAGCCCACAGTTGAGAGACTGCACATTTTAAAAGAGACTAGGGACTGAATTTTAAAAATTACTTTTAGATTTATTTTTATTATTTTATATGTATGAGTGTTTTGCCTGCATGAATGCCTGCATACTACATGTGTGCCTGAGGATGTGGTGAGCCTCCGTGAGAGTACTGGGAATGGAACACGGGTCCTTTGCAATGAGTGCTCTTTTTGTTTTTATTTTTTCCTTTATCGAAAATAGATTTTGGGGGCTGGAGAGATGGCTCAGTGGTTTAGAGCACCGATTGCTCTTCTAGAGGTCTTGAGTTCAATTTCTAGCAACCACATGGTGGCTTACAACCATCTATAATGGGATTCGATGCCTTCTTCTGGTATGTGTCTGAAGACAGCTACAGTGTACTCATATACTTAAACAAATAAAGCCGGGCAGTGGTGGTGCACGCCTTTAATCCCAGCACCTGGGAGGCAGAAGCAGGCTGATTTCTGAGTTTGAGGCCAGCCTGGTCTACAAAGCGAGCCCAGGACAGCCAGGGCTATACAGAGAAACCCTGTCTCGAAAAACAACAACAACAAAAAAAAAAACCAACCAACCAAACAAACAAACTCAAAAACAAAACAAAAAAAACCAAATAAATTTTTAAAAAGTAATTCTAAAAAAAGAAAATAGATTTTTAAACAAAATAAAATATAATAAGATAAAATAAAAACCATCACATTGAAGTTGGACAAGGCAAATCAAGGGAAGGGAAAGAAATCCAAGAGAAGGCACAAGAATCGGAGACCCACTTGTTCATACACTCAGGAGTCTCATAAAAATACCAGACTGAAAGCTATGATATACACGCAGGTCCCTACTGCAGACCTTGTGTGCCCTGTGCTCGATGCTTCAGCTTCTCTGAGTTCATGTGACCTTTCTTCAGTTGATTTACAGGGCCTTTCTCTTCTAATCTCTGGTCTATCTTCTGTCACTCAGCATCCCATCTTTGAGTCCTTTCTTTATCTAAGTTTGTCTTATTTTAATCTTTCTTAAAGACCATATAAAAAAAATAATCATTTTTAAACATAATTATCAGTATGCTGATACTCAAAATTACACGGGGTCCAAATGTCCCCTTCTACAATGTTTTCTATTTTAATTATGAAAAATATTTTATTTTCTAGTTTCTAACTCTCTCCTTTCTTTGGAGACTTTAACATATTCAAACTTAACATTTTTTCTCCCTTCCCTTTCCATCTCTCTCTGGTCTCTTTCTGCCCCTGTGACTGGGATCAGAAGCTCCCCCTTCCCTTTCTCCTCTGAGCAGTTATTGTCTGAATCAGCTCTTTAGAGACAGTCTTAGGGTTTTACTGCTGTGAACAGACACCATGACCAAGGCAACTCTTATAAGGACATTTAATTGGGGCTGGCTTACAGGTTCAAAGGTTCAGTCCATTATCATCAAGGCAGGAACATGGCAGCATCCAGGAAGGCATGGTGCAGGAGGAGCTGAGAGGTCTACATCTTCATCTGAAGTCGGCTAGTGGAAGACTGGCTTCCAGGCAGTTAGGATGAGGGTCTTAAAGCCACACCCACAGTGACACACCTACTCCAACAGGGCCACGCCTTCTAATAGTGCCACTCCTTGGGCCAAGCAGGTACAAACCATCACAGAAACCAGTTCCAGGTGTTGGGAAACAATCTTTATACATCACTGAGACAGGAGATGCTCCAACAATCATGACAATGCCAATGACCATTGTGGGTGGTGCCATCCCTGGGCTGCTGGCCTCAGTTTCTATAAGAAAGCAGGCTGCAGAAGCCACGAAGAACAAGTCAGTAAGCAGCACCCCTCCATTGTCTCAGCTTCAGGTCCTGCCTCCAGGTTCCTGCCTTGGTTGAGTTCCTGTCCTGACTTCCTTTGGCAAGGAACAGTGTTATGGGATTATCAGCCAAATAAACCCTTTCCTCTCCATGTGGCTTTGGTGATGTCATCACTGCAATATGAACCCTAACTAAGACACAATGAGTTTATTATTTTACATGTATAGTCATTCACATCCACAGATGTTTGTGTACCACTTGTGGGCCTGATGCCCACAGAGGCTAGAGGAGGACTCGGATCCCCTGAAATTGGAGTGACCAATAGTTGTAAGCTACCATATGGGTGCTGGGAATTAAACCTGGTTTCTATGCAAAAGTCTCCAGTGCTCTTTTTTGTTTTTTGTTTTTTTTTTTTTGAGACAGGGTTTCTCTGTGTAGCCCTGAAACTCACTCTGTAGACCAGGCTAGCCTTGAACTCAGAAATCTGCCTGCCTCTGCCTCCCAAGTGCTGGGATTAAAGGTGTGTGCCATCACAGCACGGCTCTCCAGTGCTCTTAACAGTTGAAACATCTCTCCAGACCCTTGGGAAGTGCTTTATAGCCAAACCACATGGAAATTTTCCTAAATAGCCAAAAACTCTTCGATTTCCCTTTGATCTGAGAACAAGGTGATAAACCAATATGAAGTTTAAGCCCATGAATAGGGCTTTTCACATGGAGTCTGATGGTCCATATGGATAACCCCAGCATTTGGGAGGCAGAGGCAGAACTGCTGTGTACTTGAGGCCAAAATAGACTACATAGATAGTTTTAGGCCAGCCTAGGCTACAGAATGAGATCCTGTCTTAAAACCACACAAATAAAGGCCTACAGAGATGCCTCAACCATTAAGAATTCTTGTTGCTCTTCCAAGGGACCAGAATTTAGTTCTAGCACCCATGTTATTCAGCATACAACCCCTCTGTAACCCCAGATCCAGGGCTTTTCAGATCTCAGTAGGTTCCTGTTCACATGTGGCATACACATATACGTACATAAATACTCTTAACAGAGTAGGGCTTGCCAAACTTCAGACTTTGCTATAGGAGAAACAGGTAGGTGGGGGACCCATACAGTCAGGCTACTCTAAAGGCCATCCTACAGTCTTTTTCAGGGGCAATAAAAATATTTGCCCCTATTGTTTATGGGGGGGGGCGGGGCGGGGAGAGGAATCCAGTGCAGGCCTGTTTGCTGGAAGTCTATTTTCTTCTGGGGAGAAACACAGCAAACAATACCTAATCAACATTTAGTAAAGCTTGGAGATTAGAGAGACTAATCTCCAAGATACTGTCTTGGATGCAAGGTTTAAGAAGGCCCCAGGGTCGGGCGGTGGTGGCACATGCCTTTAATCTCAGCACTTGGGAGGTAGAGGCAGGTGGATTTCTGAGTTCAAGGCCAGCCTGAGGTGAGTTCCAGGACAGTCCAGGTTACACAGAGAAACCCTGTCTCAAAAAACAGAACAAACAAACAAATAAAACAAACAAACAAACAAAAAGGCCAAGGCTCCAGGATGCCCGGGGAAGAAAATCCACTAGAGAACAGAAACAAAAACGCTTTCATGAATTGGGGGAGTGGGTACATTATGGTGGTTTGCACTGAGCCATCATAGGCGTTGATTCATCAGACTGGAAACAGTACGGAGCCAAATCTTCCTTCTGTGGAGCGCAAGGAGACTGCATAGAAGTGGACACTGCTGACCGGGTCACTTATCCTGAATTCACAGGATGAAGGGCATCTTCCAGCCTTGGGAAACCCTGCTGGACCAAAATCCCAGCACCAGGTCATGTCCTGGGGCCCTACGATTAGATTACACCTTTTCAGATAGGGAAACTGAGGCAGGAGAGAAGCACTTGTGTCCAAGTAATGGGCGACTTCTCTAAGGGCATGCGTGTGTGTGTGTGTGTGTGTGTGTGTGTTGCTAAGTGCAGACAAGAAGGTCATACTGCAGTTAAAGCTGAGGCACCAGGATCCAAGGGTAATGTGGGTTCGCACTCCAGGCACACAGCATGGGTCCCAGGTCTGGAAAAAAAAAGAAAGAGAGAGAGAGAGAGAGAAAGGGAGGGAGAGAGGGAGGGAGGGAGGGAGAGAGAGTCACACAGCGCGGCCTCCCTGGAGGGGCGGCCCAGCCCGGGCATATTTCAAGGTTCGGATCCAGTCGGTGGCGTATTTGTGCCTCTCCACTGACCGCCCACCGCATGCTCTCCTGGGACATGTAGTCCGACGCCATCAGGGCCGCACTTGCGTAACTCCGCATCCTACCGCGCGGCCTGCTGGGACTTGTAGTCTCAATTTTGCGTGCCCGGGATACCAGGAGGGCTGCGGGACTCCTAATCCCACAGAGCTTCGCGCTCGCCACGACGTCCTGCTCAGAGCCGCTGCCTCCACCCCACGGCTGGGAGGCCTCGGCGTTCCGGGAGACTGAATCGCGGTGTGAGCCGCTTTGGGGACTGCGAAGCGGGCCGGGAGTCCGGGATGGAGCCGCCCGGAGGTGGGCGCTGCCAGCGGGCCTCGCCTGAATGTCGGGAAAGCCGGGCGCGCCCTGAGGGCGGGTCAGGGGCCCTGGGCGCGGGACCGGAGGTCGTGGGTGGAGGGGACGCCACGGAAGGGGTCCCCGGGCCGCGGTTGACCAAGAGGCCTGCGGTTTCTCGCTCGCAGGTGCTTGAAGCGAGCGGGCGGAGCGGCTGCGACGGACCGGTCAGGTCGGCGGGGACATGGCTCACCTCCGGGGTTTCGCGCACCAGGTGAGTGTGGGCGTCGGCGTGCCCAGAGTCCGGGATTCGCGGTGGAGCGGATTTGTCCACTCGCGGCGGGAGAGGGGCGGAGGCCGTATGCCTTGGGGCGCGTCTTCGGGCGGTTGTTGCCCTGGCCTGTGCCGAGCCAGCGCCTACGGGAGACTGGAGCCACAGGGAACCTCTGCTGCGTAAGGGTTCTGCTCGGGAGCTGGTGTGGGCAGGTGCAGGAGCCTGCCCTGGGCAGAACCTGCGTGATCCCGGCTCGGAGCGCCTTCCCAGGAGATGGACTTTTCCTTCCTTGGCTAACGGGATGTAACCTCAACACGGAACCACACCGGAGATGAGGGCTGCTTAGGGTTAGAGGGGGTCGGTGGTTTGCTCTCTGCGCCCCTTTTCTCGCCTTTATTTATTTATTTACTTATTTATTGTTGTTGTTGTTGTTGTTATTATTTCAGAGCAGATGTGACAGCCAGCCCTTAGTGAGCTGGAATAGACTGCCTCGGCGGCTGATTTTCCTCTGGTTTTAGCGGTGGGATTTGCGTTTGAAGGGCTTGGTCTGGTGAGGCTTGACAGTTGCACAGTGAGGGAATCTTGAGGACAGGGCAGCCGCCCACCCCACCCCCGACCCCCCTTCTCCCTGCATCCTTGAGAACTGGGTGTGCAGACAGGAAGCGTGTCCGTCCGCTGCTTGTGGGCAGGAATTGGAGGCAGGGCTCCTTGGAGGAAACTGAAGCAGCCTGGGAGACTACACAGCTGTTGGCTAGGGCTTTTGGCCCAGCTGTCACAGATGGGATCCTAAGCTTGCTAACTGATGCTGAATTAAGCTAACACATTTTTAATACATTTTTGACATTTCGCCTCTAATTATATAACATACTGAGACAGAAAAAAAAATCTGCCTCTAGTCTATATTTAAGAGGGTTTAGGCTCAGCTTCTATAGGTCTCAGGATGACAAATTGGAGTTATGAACTGAAGGAGTAGAGCAATGATGGCTAGGGGACCTTTCTCAAAGAGAGAAAACACCCTTTGTCTTTTTAGGGGCCTGTGTCCAGCCACCTAGACATACTTGGCTTCTGAAAGTGACACAACACCTTTGTAGGGCTGTTTTCTCCCAAGATGGCTGCCACAGAGTCCTATGAAACTGCTTCTTTTGTGTGGTAAGGCTTGTACCTTCCCTCCATAGCCTGTGCTTCTGCCTTAGACTAGCTTTTACCTGGCCAGATCCTGCCATCTCTGGAAGGACCAGATGTTTAAGGGCAAGCACTGTGTGACTCTGTGGTGGTAGTTGAGGATGTGTGCTGAGTTGTTCCACTTGTGTTGGGGAGGTGATGCCTAGCGGGCATGATGGCAGATAGGCCAGAGGCTGTAGATAAGTATCCCTAGGATGGAATGGAGAGAGTATGGGTCTCAGTTGTTTAGAGTTAGTTAAATGGCTTGAGTGATGGTTCATAACACATCCTGTCCAGAAGAGAAATCTGAGCCACTCCAATCAGGATCTAGCTGTCTTTGATTGGCTGGACTTGAGACTAGAGCTGCTTGGAAGGTGTAAATATAGAGACCATGCCAGAAAGGTTCCTGTCATGCTGTTTCTAAGGCTGGGTGGTTCTCAGCTGTAGGTACCTGAAAACACGTAGATTTTGAAGGCTACGGTTCCCACCTTCATTGCACAGAGCTGAGAACGCTGGCTTTGGGGTTTGTTATTTTCTCCTTCTCTGAGGCAGTGGTGAGTGAATACCTGGCCTGAGGTATCCTTCCTGTAGTAGACCAGTTCTGATTCTAGGTTCCCCAAGACGAGGGCACTTAAGGATTCTCAGTATGGCTGAGCAGTGTGGGAGGACATGGTGTCTGAGCCTGAGGAGTAGGAGAAGGGCCCCTGAGAACTGGAAGGATAGTGGTCATGTAGTTAGCCCATGGCTTGACCTTTTTCTCCCAGGCTTTCTTAGGCTACTTTAGCAAGCTCTGGACTGAGCCAGTGATAAGACTTATAACCTCAAGTCATCAACGAGACCTTCTGGAGATCTCTGAGATGGCTCTCAAGGAATCTCAGAACTACACTTGGTGGAGCTGCAGCCGCTGAGGAAACAGTGGGTACCAAGTGACCCGAGAAAGAAGGGGTTGAGAAAGGGTCAGGGCCTGCTGGAGCAGAAACAGAAAAACAAAAACAAACCAACAAACCAGAACAACAACCAAGTAGGCGAGAGAAGGTCTGCTATGTGGACCTTATTCTGTGCCTGGCTTTCAGGGCTGGCTTTGACCAGGGCATCAAGTGCTCACTGCCCAGACACACAGTGACAGAGGCTGAGGTCTTTTCACACTAATCACTGTACCTTATCCGTGGTCTGTACGCTGGTGAGTGTGGTGAGAGCACATGGCCTGGAGTGGTTCTTTCTGATGTGGCTTGGATCCAGTGCTGATCTTGAGATAGCTGAAGTGTTTGACTTATCAGCCACACTTGAGAATTTCTCTTGGCTTTCTATTTAAGCAGGTGAGGCTGGGATCAAGCAGTACTCCCTGGCCCTTGCAGCCTAAGGAACCCCAGGCAGCCCTCAGCTTTCTCTGTGTGGCCCTTCAGGGGTTCAGGCAGCAGTTCTGCTCCAAGCATCTACTGCTGCTCACTGAGAGCTGGTCTTAGGGTATGGCTGCCAGTTCGAATGTGGCCGTGAGAAGAGTCACTTGGATTGAAGAGTCACTTGTTTCTTTTCTATAAAAAACAAAAAGCAACAATTACATTTCTTTATGGATGGGTAGGTCTATATGTACCAAAGGTAGGTGTGAGAAGGCCACTTAGGAGAGTGTGTTCCCTCCTACTCTGTATCGAACCCAGCTTGTCAGACTTGACGCCACATGCTTTTACCCACTTAGCCATCTCCTGGTCTTGTCTTCTTTTCTTTTTCCTTCCCTCCTTCCTTTTTTTTTTTCTTTTAATAAGGTTCATTTACCTTTATGTGTATGCATGAATGCATACATATATGTATGGGCACCACATGTGGGCAGTGCTTGAGATATGTGGGTGTTGGGACACAAACCCCAGTCCTGTGTAAGAACAACAAATCCTCTTAGCCACTCTCCAGCCCCCTGGCCACAGTAGGGTACATATGGATGCCACAGCTGGTTTGCTTAGAGTGGGAACTGCACAGAAGTTAGTGGCCATATTCAGGCTCACAAAGGCAGCTTTGCGGGGAAGGGTCAGGTGCTTTGTGTGTTAAGACACTACCCTTATTCCTGGAGCTCTTCCCCAAACTTCTCTCTGGTCTGTCTCCTCCTGTTCTGCAGAGTTCTTGGCTGGTAGAGAAAGGGCTGGAGAGTTTGGTTCTCTGTGTCACCCTATTACTTATTTCATGGTTGAAAACCCTAGGAATGTAGCTAGTTGACAATTTCAGATTGAAATGTCTCTGGAAAGTCTTAGATTGGGTTTAATCAGGCCTCTAAGACCCGTTGCTGTGTTCTAAGAGAAAGGGGTTGTGGCAATTAGGACTCAGGGAAGCAGGCAGCCATGTTTATTCTTGGAGACAGGCTTTGTAAGTAAATACCTAGCACGAGCTCTTCCTCAGCACAGGGGCTGGAGCATCAGTACTTACACAGTTGTAAATAAGTGTGCTTTGCCGCTTCATGGCTTGCTTTTTTTTTTTTCCCATGCTGGGGATTAAACTTCAGGCCTTGGGCATGTTAGGCAAGTACTCTGGCACTGAGTTATCTCCCTAGCCCTATTCTTTGAAAACTGTATCATCCCTCAGTCCCCGTGGCCTGTGGGTGTTGGTCCCAAGACAACTTTCTGGGAGTCAGTTCTCTTATCCCCATGTGGGTCTAGGGTAGGTTGTTGGGCTTGGTAGCAAGTGCCTTTACTAGATGAACCATCTTACCATCCCTGTTTGGTTCCTTTTAATTGGCACCAAAATACTGTTTGGGGGAACATCCTGTTTGTGAGAGTATTTCCTAATAGAGATGGAACCTAATAGGATTGAAAAATAGGATGAAACTCAACTTTCCCATCCCCAGATCTTTTGCCAGCTTGGTCCGTGGTTTGGAGGGCCACGTGCTTTTCCAGAGTCTACTAGATATCACAGGTCAGGGTATGGTCACTCAGTGGTGGCACTGGGAGCCACTGTCTTCTTTCCTTACCTTTGAAGCCTGGGAGTGTCCTCAGTTCCTAGCTCAACTCTGTAGTGTGATTTGGACAGAGGACTTAGCTGTGCCACCCTGGTTCTGCCCTTGTAGTGTACTAGTCTTTAAACCAGCCTCCCCAGCACGTTTGTGTCAGCAATGGTTAGGTCTTACCTGTTTAAATCTGAGGCCCACATGGGCAGCTTTGTGTGTTGAGTATCTAGAGTCAAGCCTCTGAGAAAGTGTTGGATGCGGTGCTGGTGTGAGGGTGTGCTGCCTAGAGGACTGACTGGAAGTGGAGAAGTATTTCAGTGGGTGTGTAAAACATAAGGTAGCTTGTACTAAACTTTAATTTTTCTTTTTCTCTATTTATTTATAATTTCATAGCAGGTTTTGTTTTTTTTTAGTTCTAGTTGTCCTGGAATTTACTTTATAGAAACCAAGCTAGCAAAAAAAAAAAAAAAAAAAAAAAAAAAGAAAAGAAATAAACCAAGCTAGCCTCAAACTCAGAGATTTGCCTACCTCTGCCTCCTGGGTTGTAAGACTAAAGGCATGGACCACTATACAGCTGAGTATGGTAGTGCATGCTTTTATACACACACACACACACACACACACACACACGTATCCTTCAAGGCCAAAAACCTCAGATTCCCTTGGAGCTAAGGTTCTAGGCAGTTTTGAGAATTGAACTTGAGTCCTCTGCAACAGTAGTATGGACTCTTAACCACTAAGCCATCTTTCCTGTCTCTAGTTCACATGAGTTGTAATTGTTTTTTACAACAGTTTTAGATTTATAGTAAAATGAGGTTTAAAATACTCTTACACATACATATTCCTACCTGTCATGTCTGTTAGTCTTGGCCTGGCTCCTTGTTAGACAGCTGACGAGGGCACTTTGAGATTCAGTATTTCCTAAGGTTTATAGTCTACATCAGGAGTCACTGTCAGACCCTTTGAATGTAATGAGTGTCAGTTGGAGAGTGCAGTTATGTTTATAGTTTTCTGAACAAGGGATAAAGGCAAGAAAGAATTGAGGTGAGTTCCCCTCAGTTCCTTACAGTGGGCCAGGCCCTCAGTCGGCAGGGTAGTGTCTTCTGTCTGTATTTTCTCTAGTGACTGTTGCCATGCAGTGTCCCAACCTTCTTTCTCTGTTGGCTTCTCTAGCATTCTCGTGTGGATCCAGAGGAACTCTTCACCAAGCTTGACCGCATTGGCAAGGGCTCATTTGGGGAGGTGTACAAGGGGATCGACAACCACACCAAGGAGGTGGTGGCCATCAAGATCATTGACCTGGAAGAAGCCGAGGATGAGATTGAGGACATCCAACAGGAAATCACTGTGCTCAGCCAGTGTGACAGTCCTTATATCACCCGCTATTTCGGCTCCTACCTGAAGGTGCCTACAAGGGGTCTGTAGTGGCTGGGGATGCAAGGTTCTGTGCCAGGCTTTCTCTTTTGTTTCCAGAGGGACTATATGTGTCCAAGGATAGGAGAGAGCAGAGAATGTGGCACATGGGAGTCCCTCTGGAAGGGCAGAGAGGCCCACCCTTCCAGATATCTCAGCTTCATAAAAACAGCCTGTTCTCTTGAGTGCCAGTCCTCAAGGGTCAGAAGGCTCTAAAGTGTCTGTCCGTCAGTGTTGTTAGGCACAGTCTAAGGCACCCCCCGCAGGCAGGCAGAGTGCAGAGACGACTCAGATACTGCTCTGAGCAGTTGGTCTGTCCGCCAGGTGCCTGCCCCAGAGGTATGGTGGCTGGGTGGACAGAGTCTGTGCAGACCAGGCTGGCCTAGAACTCACAAGAGATCTGCCTACCTCAGTTTTCCAAGTATAGGAGTAAGGTGTGTGCCACCACCTCTAGTCCTCCTTTTTTGTTTTGTTTTTGGTAGTTATTGTTTTTGAGACAGGGTCTCACTGTGTAACTCTGTTTGTCCACTCACTAGATGGACCAGGCTGGCCTTAAACTCACAGATACCCACCTGCCTCTTCCACCATGCCTGGCTTGGCCTTCCTTTAGTTTTTTAATACTAATTTTTTGTTATTATTTTTACCTGTATGTGCTGGGTGCGAGTATGTATACATTAGTCTGTGTATGTGCCTGCAGAGGCCGGGGTTGGATCTTCCTGGTACGGGCTGCAGGCCTTTGGGAGCCACCTGATATGGGTGTTGGGAGTTGAACTTGGGTCTCTGAAAGAGAAGCAAGTGCTTTTAATTGCCAAGCTCTCTCTCTAGCCCTTCTTCCCTTTTAAAAAGTGCAAGGTCTCATGTCGCCCAGTTTGGCCTTGAACTTCTGACCCTCCCAAGTGTTGGGATTATAGGCATTCACTACCTTGCTTGGCTAGAACCCTATCTTATCTGGCAGGAACTTGCCTGGTATAGTTGCTGTATGGCCCAAGGCCTACTGACTACTCATGGGGGGGTGGCCTGTGGACTCCACACTTGGGTATTCCCACTGCATTTGCTGTCCAGGCACTGACAAGTTTCTCTGCTCCCAGAGCACTAAGCTGTGGATTATCATGGAGTACCTGGGTGGCGGCTCAGCACTGGACTTGGTAAGTTCAGACTCAAGCAATAAGCAGCTTGCTCTCGAGGCTTGTCTTTCAATGCTCCGGGACCCACTGCCCTGCAAACTTTTAGGCTTGTGAGCTTTCTCGGGCTACCTATCACTGTCTTACTATCACTGTTCTATATGTTAATCAGGAATTGTTAGTTTCAAAACAAATCACTGTTCTTCTTGCTCTGGTTGATGCTGAAAGAAGTCTTGGGCCTCTACTGGGCTAGGGGTATAGGCACAGTTAGAGCCCCCAGACAAATAAGAGAGTCAGGGCCATGGTTAACGTATTCTTATCTTTATAGTCACAGAAATGATTTTTTTTTCCCCCTGAGACAGGGTTTCTCTGTATAGCCCTGGCAGTCCTGGAACTCACTCTGTAGACCAGGCTGGTCTTGAACTCAGAAATCCGCCTGCCTCTGCCTTGCAAATGCTGAGATTAAAGGCGTGCGCCACCACCGCCGGCACAGAAAAGATTAAAGCAGCTCTTAAGTTTTCTGAAAACAGACTGTCACCCCATTTCTCCTTACTTCCCCCATTATCCTTGACATCTGAAACTATAGGAACTAAGGAACATAGAGGCCCCAGGCTGCTTCTGCAAGGACTCAGAAGTTGGTGGGTGGCGCTGCTCGGGTGCTGTGGTGGTTATGTGTGCGGCAGCTACAACTGAGGTTCTTCCCTTCTGTGTTCCTGCAGCTGAAACCTGGCCCACTCGAGGAGACCTATATTGCTACCATCTTGCGGGAGATCCTGAAAGGCCTGGATTATCTGCACTCAGAGCGCAAGATCCACCGAGACATCAAAGGTCCTGCGGGGTGGGCATGGCTGCAGTTCTGCCCATGGCCTAGAAAGAGATGGGCACGGGCTGTGGGGAGCTCTTCTGCCACTTGGAAACTGAGGGTGGGGGGTGTTTGTCTGTCTTACTTTTTACCCCCATTTTTAATTATTTATTTTTATTTCATGTGCATTGGTGGTTTGCCTGCACGTATGTTTGTGTAAACACGTCAGATCTTGGAGTTACAGACAGTTGTGAGCCTCCATATGAGCGCTTGCTCAGGCCCAAAGGTTTAGTTATTATTATTAATAAGTACACTGTAGCTGTCTTCAGACGACCTGTCTGTCAGATCTCATTACGGGTGGTTGCTGGGATTTGAACTCACAACCTTCAGAAGAGCGGTCGGTGCTCTTACCCACTGAGCCATCTCACCAGCCCCCTTTACCCCCATTTTTAATGGCCACACTGAGGGTGGAACCTAGGGGATTGTGCATTCTAAGCAAACATTCTAATACTGAGCTACTTCGCCAGCCTAGCAAAGCCATCCTAGTCTCACAGCTCCTGGTTTCCGGTTTCATGTATGTGTACTAGTACAAGGCAGGAGCGCTGTGTGGATTCTGTGTGGTCCAGTCCAGAGGACTCACAAAAGTGGGCCAGCCCACAATGAATGACTTGGTGAGGGTAGCTGAGCCTTATGTCACAGTGAGGAATACTGTAGGCAGAGTGATAGACGCCCTGACTAGCCATGCTAGCTGTACTTTTCAGTGAGGGTCACTATGATTATATGTGAGTGAGTGTCACTCTTGTTGGTGCTTGTCAAAAAACACAAACATGCCAGGCCCTGGAAAAAAGGTAGAAATGCTCCTGTACGTCACCCAGATTGCCTGCTCTGCCAGCAGTGGCCATTGTCCAGGAAAACAAAGATCCCAAGACATATCCGCTGCTGTCCCCAGGGCCCAGAGGGTACCATCTCATCACTAGTCAGGGAGTTGCATGCAGGGTTATTTTGGGGGGCTGTGGAGCCAAGGATGATGCCCACCTCTCCTGTATTGAGCAGCTGCCAACGTGCTGCTCTCGGAGCAGGGTGATGTGAAGCTGGCAGACTTCGGTGTGGCTGGGCAGCTCACAGACACACAAATCAAGAGGAACACATTTGTGGGTACTCCCTTCTGGATGGCACCTGAGGTTATCAAGCAGTCAGCCTATGACTTCAAGGTGAGTCTGGATGGGAGGTGGGAGGATACTGCCACCACCTCAAAATGTCTCCTGTAGCACCTGTCCTGTGTGATACCCTGTCTAGGCTGACATCTGGTCCCTGGGCATCACAGCCATCGAGCTGGCCAAGGGGGAGCCGCCAAACTCTGACCTCCACCCTATGCGAGTCCTGTTCCTGATTCCCAAGAACAACCCACCCACATTGGAGGGCCACCACAGCAAACCCTTCAAGGAGTTTGTAGAGGCCTGCCTCAATAAGGACCCACGATTCGTAAGGCCTATCCCCACTTGGGCCACCCCAGGCACCTGAGGGCTTTGGGGAAGGGTATGAAGGGAGGATGGTAGCTTGGTGGGACAGGGCCCAGCCTTCGCATTCTTACCTATCCTTCCTTGTGTTTTTGTGAGGGTGGAATTCAGCTCTGACTTTGTCTGTCTCCCCGGCAGCGACCCACTGCCAAGGAGCTCCTGAAGCACAAATTCATCACACGCTACACCAAGAAGACCTCCTTTCTCACTGAACTTATTGACCGATATAAGCGCTGGAAGTCTGAGGGGCATGGCGAGGAGTCCAGTTCTGAGGATTCTGACATGTAGGGCTTTTTTTTTTCTTTTGGTTCTCAAGAGCTCCCTGGAACTTGATGCCAGTGGAGGTCTCCTCTCCAGAGGCAGGGAGCCTGTAGGCTGAAGGACAGGGCCTTTTGACTGTGACCTTTTGCTGCAGCCTGGACAGAGTTCTGCCCACTATCTAGGGCCTCCTAGGCCAAGAGGTTACTTCAGAGAAATGAGATGTACCTTGGTATTGTGTTTACTTCCAGCCCTGTCTCCATCAGTTCTTCTGATTCTTTATCCTCTTTAGTGATGGTGAGGCTGAGGATGGGGAGCAGGGTCCCATCTGGACGTTTCCTCCAACCATCCGGCCAAGTCCACATAGCAAGCTGCACAAGGGGACTGCTCTGCACAGCTCACAGAAGGTCTGTTCATGCCCTGGGCCAGAGCACTGCCCCATACGTACCAGCCCACCTCACTTTTCCTGGGGCAGATGTGGACTAATGTGTATCGGGCTTTGAGGAGGTCAGCTCGCAAGTGCCCTTGACTTAGGGCTGTATTAAACACTCATTATCTGGGGTCTGGACAAAGAGTGTGAGAAGTACAGGGCAGAGTGGCACTGAGCTGTCTAGGAATCAGGCTGAAGCCTGGGTCTGCTGATGCTTAGGGACAGGCCTGATAAGAACTGATAGCTTGGGCTACCTTGTAGTTTGGGAGTTGACCCCTGGTCTGTGCTCTGTCAGCCTGCTCAAGACAGATTGAGGAGACAGGAAATGGAGCCTTTGCTTATCTCCATGTACCCAGTGTCTTGCTTTCTCCCTTGCAGCCTGCTGAGCCTATCAAGAGACAGCCAAGGTCCCAGTGCTTGTCCACACTAGTCCGTCCTGTCTTTGGAGAGGTGAGACTAGAGCTGAGCCTGTGGTCATGTGGGACACTCACTGGCTTTGTTCTTTAGAGGTGCTCTCTGCAGAGCCATGGTTTGGTGTTCTAGTGGGCCCTGGGCTTTATCTATTTGATTTTGGGGGTCTATTGCAGCTGGTTATACACAGGCTTGTGGGTCCAGCTTCCTGAGGACTGTACCATAAAGCACTGGGAGGAACTGACCTGGCCAGTACCCTTTTGTGTTCCCACACCTGCTCAGGTCCTCTGGTATTAAAGTACTACTGGTTTTTGCAATGCCCAACCACCACATGATTCTTTTGTAGAGGAAGACAAAGGATTGTTGGGTCAGCCCTAGGTCAGGGAGGTGATTACTTGATGGCCATATGATCTTATGTCACTGTTGCTTGATAGCAGAATATTTTCAGAAATACAGTGCAGCCAGGAATGAGTGTACACATAGATTTGAAGCACAGATAGTAGATTGTAAGCATAGGTTGTCACTCAGTGGGTGACAATAGCACCTAGAGCACAGAGAGGGAGGACAGGATGTAGGTGAATGGAAATAGCTGAGTGTCTCTCCCTGAAGAGAGCACCTTAGCCAGAATAGGGACAGCCATATAGGGCTGTGTGTGAACAGTGTGTGGCACTACCCAGGACTGAGAAGGTGACTCTGTAGGTAAGAGTACACTCAGAAGCTGGAGTCCCAGAAATGGTTACTGACACTTTGTAGTCCAATCTAAGAGGTCTGTCAAAAGTCCTTGTGCGAATTTCTGGATCCATTTGATTCTTTCCTGACCTCCAGTCTGTAAGAAACA
Source organism: Montemys delectorum (assembly GCA_019843815.1). Classification (NCBI taxonomy): domain Eukaryota; kingdom Metazoa; phylum Chordata; class Mammalia; order Rodentia; family Muridae; genus Montemys; species Montemys delectorum. Next base: position 60,629 of record JADRCD010183595.1, read on the forward strand.
TATGGTTCTGACCTCTTGATAACCCAAGACGGGGGAGAGGAGCCTCAAGATGCCCATCAGCAGGGCGGGGTGCTGTCTTGCTCTCTGTAGGTAAGATGCCAGTTAGGGACATGATCTCTCTGCAGCTCAAAGAGAAGCACAAGCAGAGCGGTGGGAGCGTGGGTGCCCTGGAGGAGCTAGAGAATGCCTTCAGCCTGGCTGAGGAATCCTGTCCTGGCATCTCAGACAAGCTGATGGTGCATCTGGTGGAGCGTGTGCAGAGGTGAGCACAGTGGCGCCAACTCAGGATAGCCCCATGGGGGAACTGAACACAAAATGAAGCCTGGGACTCATTCTTGGGAGCAGTTGGTTCAATCCTCCTTTGTCAGGGTTAGCATGCTCTCTCATTTTTACCTTTGGAGTTAGAGAGGGAGAGGCAACTGTGTCTCTTGTGGCTTTGAGCTATGCATGAAGGTTGGTCCCTCATTCTCAGGCAGTGTCTGGACAGAGCTCCAGTAGCAAAATGGCTCAGTGACAAGAGCATTGTGTGTAGTGGACTTTTGATCTTTCTACTTGGTGGCTTCCTAGGGGTTCTGTGTCCCAAGAACAACATGGGTGTTTGTAAGCAGGCACACCCTGGGCTTACAGATGGGGAGCCCTGAGCTGACACATGCCTGAGAAGGGACAGGCAAACACTGACTCTACCATGGCAGCCCCACAGGCTCAGGGTTCCTGAGCTGATACAGGTAGATGTACCACTTCCTCCTCCCTTATCCTCTGGATCCTGCCCTTGCACACTGGGACAGATCCACCCTGGATCTTAAGAGCAGCAGGATTTGTGTCTAGTTGACACTGATCCTGAAACACTAAGGGCACCTTGTGATATGCTGTTGGTAAAAATGCTGAGAACTGTACATCTGAGAGGCTTGCAAGGGGCTGAGGGGCATGGGCAGGCAACAAAGCCCAGGGACGTAACAGTGCCTTCTATTTAACAGGTTCTCACACAGCAGGAACCACCTGACATCTACTCGTTGAAAAACCAACTGAATGCACTACTCTTCACAGAGAGGGAGAAGAATGCTTTTTGTTTTGAGCTCTAAAAGGACTGCCTTGGAAGCCCTCTTGTGTTGTGTTGCAGCTGTAAAGACCGACCAGCCTGTAGGCTTCACAAGCCAGGTTACCTTCCTTCTGCCCTACACAGCAGCCCGCAACACCTGTGCTCACCAACTTGGTTGGCTGAAGCTATGATAGGCACTCGGAGCCCTTGCAGAACTGGGCAGCAGCTTGGGAGGCTGGTGTGACCTCCTATAGACTCCTCAGTCCCTGCAGCAGGTAGACCAAGGAGCATAGTAACTATTGGGCAGCTTTGGCTCTTCCTCTACACCAGGGACATTGTCTCGAGGGCTCAGAGGGGCCCAAGATGGTCATAATTTGCCTTGTGGTGTCAGTTCAGGTACTGTGTGTTTTCATGAGTACTCAATCGTCCAGAATAATTTGGGCTTTTTTTTTCTTTTAAAAAAAGAAAATTGAACTTCCTGAGTATTCTGACAGTAAGTGTTAGTTTTCATAGAGCATTGAATGCCCTACCATTTCAATAAAGACCTGGATTGGAGATGTTTTGATGTACAGAGCCTGGCCAGATGGGATTTCAGTAGCCTCTGAGCAAGTGTCCTTTCTAAATATTGTCATATAACCTAACAGTTTCTGGTGGCCTTCTGAAGAATAAAGTAGGGCAGAAGGGATGCTCGTGGGTGGGGGAGATGTTCTTTTATTTTAAATCACATGGGTGAATAGGCATCAGGCCCGCCCTAATTAATGAGAAACACTGGGAACTGATGAGAGGCCTCACCTTCCCAGGCCTTGTTGTGGGAGGGTGGTCTTTGTTTTCCACTGGCCCAGAAGGTGTGTGGGATGGGAGCCAGAGCAGCTTTTGCTACACTCTTGTTTTGCTATGATCTGGAGGCTAACCTCTAGAGTAACAAGAGCTTATCACATAAGCCTGAGCCTGGGGCTAGTCCTCAGCAGGGCCATGTTCATGAAACTAAGCCCCTCACCCCCCATTTCCTTTTCATGGATCTCAGACATGTGCCTCAGCCATCATGAGTCTTCTCTGTTTCTGGAGTTTGGGGAAGGCAGACCCTCTCCTAGAGGTCGTCTGAGGACCATTCCAGGGTCAGGGCCACCTGTCACCTGTAGGAAGATGACGCTTACACTCCCTGCAAGCCTCTGTCACAGGCTCCTGTCCAAGCAGGGTGAAGGACATGCCTCCTTTGCTCTGGTCTCTGCCTCCAGCCTTGAAGAGAGATGTAAGCAGTCCTGAGTAAAACTTGGGGGTCTTCCTGGTGAGCTGCTGGCTCTTTTGATGACTTCAATCCACCTATGAAAAGGGTCAAACCAGTGGGCATAAATTCACATACCTTACCAAGAATGACTCAAAAGACAGCAAGTTCTTGCTATGCAAGCATGAGGAACGGATTTCATCCTTAGCCCGAGTACAAAGCTAGACATGATGTTCACTCATAATGCCAGCACTGAGGAGGTACACAGGGATTGGCTGCTCAGCCAGCCTGGCCTAATCAGTGAGACGCCTGTCTCATAAAACAAGGTAGATTATGCCAAGGCAATGCCTCAGCATGTAACGCTTGCCATGTAAGCCTGGCAACCTGAATTTGATCCCCAGAACCAACATAAAGGTAGACGGTGAAAGTAACCCCATAAAGTTGTCCTCTGACCTCCACACTCAAGTGACACATGTGCCCTCCCCACAACTAAAAAAAAGATGGCTCCAGAAGTCCTTTGGTCACTGTATGCATGCATACATGTCTATGTACACTGGTGCTCATGTACAGACATGAACATAACACTGAAACAAACTCCTGTAACCATTAGTTGTCCCTTGGGAAATTTGCCTTAGGTTCTATAAGTGGCAGCGAACAAAAGCAGCATGGCAGAATCACCTTTCAAATGTGTACTTGCTCTCAGCCCGGAAGAAGTAGACGTGAGATTTGAATTGGAGCTTGAAAACGTAGTCTTTGTGGATGCTGTCAGCCTCCCTGGGGAGGCTCACACTGTAACCCAATAGTGGGAGGCTGGCCAGGGGGTAGTCATCCTGCAAGTGAGCACAGGACAGGGTCACTGGGGGCCGGGGCCAGGGCCAGGGCCTCACTGGAGCGTGGCCCATTAATTCGTCCCCAGACCTTCACTTTGTACCATTGACTCTCCCAAGAAAATGGTCGTGTACAGAGGGACCCTGCGCTAACCCCTTTCATAGAGAAGGTGCTGTAATGGTGGGCTCAGCTTCAGAATGAAGAGGGAATGATAAGCAGATAGGCATCTTGGACTCTTTGTGCCTACACTCCAGTTTAACATACCTGATGTGTTTTATAGAAGAACAAGCAGAAGTTGGTAAAGACCACCCAGAGCTTCTGCCACCCATTACTGTTCTTAAACTTTCTCAGCAGATATCCTGAAAGCTGGTTCTGTGAGAGAAAAGCAAAAACAGCATGTTGCCTTCACTGTAACCCTGAGATTTGCTCAAGCTGCTGCTAGTTCCATAACCCTGCCATGGAGCCGGAAGACCCACACACAGATCTCTGCTGTGTCCCCAAGACAGGCTTTCTCTGTGTAGCCCTGGCTGGCCTGGGACTCATTCTGCACATTAGGCTAGCGACAAACTCAGATCTGCCTGCCTCTTCCTTCCAAGTGTTGGGATTATAGGTGTGCACCACCATACCTGGCTGATGATGAGCATTTTAAAAATAAATATGGTTGTGCATACTTAAGACCAGACAATAGGATGTTAGTCTGGGCCAATGTCCCAAACACTTAAGTAGGATACTTTCTTTTTCTAATATGTAATAAAATTAGTTTTCCGACAAAAGACTGCACTTACAAACCTACAAGAGAGCAAGGTTGGGGTGGTTATAACATGTTGAACCGATTCTGGAAGGCTTTGAAGTTTTGGGGGAAGGTATTTAAGTGCAGCCTCTGTCTGCAGAGCCCATATCTATATGTGTTCCCTGTCTACTTTGATCTCTAAGTATCTCAGGCATCACTAGGGATTTGCTATGTTCTGACCCCTACATTCAGTCTTGATGGGGCAGAGGAGAATTTGGAGTCGGGTGAAGGGAGCAAGGCCAGGAATTAATGTGTAGAGATGCTAGGCTGAACAACTTGAGGTTCTATGAAGCCAGATGTGTACAAGCACTAATCATTCGTAAGTGGAGTAATCATGAGCAGAGAGGGAAGTTTGAGCAGTACAGAGCCCTGTCCTGTGGGCCTTTCGGCAAATCCCAGCATAGATGAACTGTTGCCTCTGCTTTGATTATCCCTTATAAGGTACCAGATAACATTTGCTGGAAGTCCCTCTTCAAAGAGAGCTTAAGTAGATAAGTGAACAGTGAACTGGTTTCTGTCAGTGGAGGAGGGAGCAGGAGGAAGTCTGACTGGGGCCCTCCCTAGTAGCCAATACACGGGAGGGGGTGGGAGTGGATGGCCCACATGTATGCTCATGACAGCCATACCTCAACAGCTGCACTGTGGTCTGCTCTGGACACACTTGTGTTCCGGTACCAGCACACATGCATTGTGGTATTGGCCCGGTGCTGGCTGTTCCCCTCCAGGGAGCCCCGGGTTCCTGGACCGTCTTCTGATTCTTCCAGAGAGACTTCATCAGAAGATCCTGAGGAAAGTTAGTAGTTGGCACCACCCACCATGAGGTTCCTCCAGGATCTGGGAAATAGGCCCTTGGTACCCAGTCAGCAGCCAGACAGAATCATGGTGCTAGGATAGCCCAAGAACTTTTATACCTAGGCATGGCCACCGATTTTTCTTGGGTGGGAGGGAAACTCATGGGACCTGGCAGGCTGGCAAGGTCAGGAAAGCAATTTTTAGAAAAGTTTTTGGAGCTACAGAGGGGGATCTCTTAGGGTGTATTGAGTCAAAACTCACTGGGGGTACGAGTATGCACCGGGCCTCCCAGCAGAACTGGGGGTGAGTCACCAATACTCTTGGCTGCCTGGATTGCTGCATTCAGGTCCTGCATCCACTTTTCCTTTTCTAGCCGTGTGCTGTAAAGGAGAAAGTCAAGTTAGCTGCCTCCTTGGGGAAGCTCTTCCTAGCCTGGAGTCCTGTCCTTTGTGTCAGGGGACAGGTCTGGTTTGGGTATCTGCTTGTTCCCTGGGTCTTGAGGATAGGCAGAAACAGGCCTTCTCAAGCCTGTGACTAGGGTTAGCTGGGAGGAGCTGGGGAAGCAGGGCAGGTTTCAGTGCTAGAATTAGAGAGCGCATTACCCAAAAGTCTCACAAGATTGGATTTGGTTCATGATTAAGGTGGCATTTCCTGGTGGAGGAAAGCCAGATTTCATTGAGCAGGGAATATACCTAAAGAATTCAGTGGTCTGGAAAGGAGAAAGCCTCCATTTTCTCTTGTGCTGTGACCCCAAGTTGGCTTTCACCATGATCCTAATGGTACCTCTTGCCTGAGGGCTGGAGTGCTGGTGCTATTAAGAGACCAACTGTCATGAGCTCTACAGGCATCTTCTCAGAAGAACCCTGGTTGGTTTCTTGAAAACACAAATGTCAACAATCCTTCCCTGTCCACAAGGGGGAAGATACTCCATCCTACCTAAAAGGGGAAAATAGTCCTTTGCCTGCATAACCTGGAAACAGCTGAGTCCCAGGATGGAGGTGGAGTCTAGAGTCCTCCCGGCAGCAGGTCCTGCTCTGACTGAATCATGAAGAGGCCCTTACCTGGCTGCTACCACAATTGTTTTCTGAGCTGCATAGATGGTGAAGCAATGAGGAACAGACCATTCATTCTCACTTTCCTCTGCCTGGAGGTGAGAGAAGAGGTGACAGACATTCTGTGGGCTAGGAAAATGTCAATTTAGCCGAAACCTGAGGCATACAAAAACTGACTACCAGTAATACTAGTTGCAGCTGGATTGGAAGACTTGACCAATCCAAGTCTGTATAAGTACAAGGGAAGCACAAGAGGTACACTTGTGTCCCTACGTTATGGGAACTGCTGCCAAGTGACTGAGGTCTGGTCTAGAGACACGGAAATACTCACCGGTGGGTCCAACACTATTAGCTGAAAATCAAGCAAAGAAGATGTTGAGCATTTCAGTACTAGGAGCTGGAAAACTCCTCGCCCTAGGACCAAAATCTCTATCAGATGCAAAGGAAAGCCACTGCATACTGATCTCAGCCAAATCATACTGATCTGATGGAGCAATTCCTAGATAAAATATTACCAAATTAAACCAGAAACCATATACAGGAAGTGTCTTGGCACCAAGCAAGATAGATTTAAAGATGCAAGGATTGAAACTACAAAGTTTAGTAACAGAATCCTATCTGAAGTCAGCAAAAGTGATCATTTCTTTACAGACTGGGAACACCACTGCTGAAAGCCAACACTTTTTAATTTTCATCTCTGTGACATAAGGAAACTGCTTTAACATGATCAAGATCCTCTCAGGCTAAGAGCTCGCTACTCTTCTCTGAATAGTTTAGATAAGGAAGCACACTATACAGCCCTATGACCGTCAGTTACAGATGACCGTAAAGAATAGACAGTTCCCCAGACAGAGCATACAGGACAAAAATCACTGAGTTATTCTCTCAACAAAAAAGTTCTGACATCCTGCTAGCCATTTGTTAGAATGTGGTCTGTTAGTCTTTCCCCAAGTTAATATTTAAGTTTCATGTGATTTCAGTTGAAATGCCAATGGTGCTTTGGAATGGAATTTGTCTAAATGACTCCAAAGTTTACTTGGGATACTTAAATGCATTTTTAAAAAAATGTATCCTTATGTATATGATGTATGTGTACACATGTGTATGGTTATCTCCTTCCATCTTTTCATGGATTTCAGGAGACCCAACTTGAGTTGTCAAACTTGCACATCAAATACTTTATTTACAGAGCTATCTTGCTGGCCCTGCAAAGAGAATTTTAAAAGAGGGGATAAGGATGGGGTAGGATGTAGACCCCTACATAGTAACTATCTTTAGTGTATGTGAGACTGGTAGAGTGGAAGATTCTGCTATAAGCAAAGTGTAAGATGAAGGTTGTCACGTAACATGAAGGATTCAACAAATAATGGGGAAATGACTATATGTAGAGAAAAAGTTACATCCTTAACTAATTACATCTAACAAATGCTGGACATACTGAGAAATGAAAAACAGGGATGAAAATATGGCTCAGCAGATAGAAAGAAAGTGAGATAGAAAGAAAGTGCTTGCTGTTTCTTCACAAGACTGAGGTTTGCTTCCTAGGACCCACTTTGGCAGCTCACAATCATCTGTAACTGCAGCTGTAGGGTATCCAATACCTCCTTCTGGTGTCCAAGGACACCAGTAAATATATGCATATATCCATACATAGAAACACAAATAAAAATAAAACTTAAAAACATTTAAAAAGTGCCACTAGAGCTGTGTGTGGTAGCACGTGCCTTTAATACCAGCAGAGGCAGGTACTGGCTGTGAGTTTGACGCCAGCCTGGTCTACACAGTCCCAAAACAACTGGGGCTACATAGGAAGCCCATGTCAAAACACTAAACTTAAAAGCCAATACAATCTTATGCCTAAAGGAGCTAAATAAAGCCCTCAAAGAAAAGGAGAGAAGGGCCAATCACAGCAATATGTGGTCATTCCTTCAACAAATGGTTATGTCATATGTCAGAGGCCATTTCAAAATAAGGCACCTGTACAGGATGGAGTTTAAGTTCCACAAAATTATAGAGAAACTAAAAAAGTAATTACTACTTGACGAAAAGTATTTGTGACCTGGGTCTGAGCAGATGGCTCAGTTCAGATCGTCAAGTCCCATGGAAAAAGTTGGCTGTAATGATGAACATCTGTAATCCTGGCACTATAGAGACAGAGACAGGCAGATCCCTGGAGCCCATGGGCTATCCATTAGCTAAATTGGTGAGTTGTAGGTTCAGTAAGAGACTCTGTCCCAAAAAACAGGGTGGAAAACAACTCCAAAGATACCTGATGTTGACTCTGGGCCTCCACATTCATGCATACCCCCACTGATGTGCACATTTAGAACTCACTGTAGGCAGCTGACTGATGCTCCTGCTGGACAGTGATGAGCAAAGAACACTCAAAGCAACATGTGCTATGCACAGGGGGATCACTGTGAGAATGTTCTTGAAGATGTTTGAGAGACAGAAGCCCAATTATATGGTATATACTTTTTTTTTAAAAAAATATTTATTTATGTATATAAGTACACTATTGCTCTCTGCAACACATATCACAAGAGGGCATCAGACCCCATTGCAGGTGGTTGTGAGCCACCATGTGGTTGCTGGGAATTGAACTCAGGACCTTTGGAAGAGCAGTCAATGCTTTTAACCACTCTCCAGTGGTATACACTCTAAAAAGACCATACTTAGCCTAATGGAATGTTAGATTAGGCACACAAGCTTATGCTTGTCACCAGTCTCCTCTACTGCACCAGGGAAGTCAGAGAATGTAACGGAGTGCTGAGGATGAATTACTGAGAAAAAAAACAGTACTGCTCACAACGCAGCTTGTGCAAAGTGTTAACTGGCAAAGTCACCATAGCTAAATCTGGAGTGCTGGAGTCAAGGCGATATTTATCTTGTATTTTCAGGGCTTTCCTACAGGAATGTGTATTTTAAAAGTAAACCATCAAACAATGGGGTTGTCTTCCAGATGTGGCCCCTTGCTACATTCAGCAAAGTAGAGTCCTGTATTAACAAACATCTGTTTCAGGCTGAGCAGATGCCTACAGAGTCAGTATGAAGGAACCTAGCTTGCTTCTGCAGCAGCAGACACCACCACCCTGGGCAGTGTGAAGGGGGAGGAGTTGTCAGGGACCATGGAAACATATGCTGCACTGCCCTAGCCTTCGATGTCTCTAGAACAAGTTCCAGGCCAGGCCCCAAGCTCTACATGAAAGGAAGACAGCCTCTAGATCTTCCAGACTCTCTGGGACTTTATTTTTATTTTATTTTATTATTTTTTAAAGATTATTTATTTTATGTATATGAGTACACTGTAACTGTACAGATGGTTGTGAACCTTCATGTGGTTGTTAGGAATTAAATTTTAGGACCTCTGCTTGCTCCGGTCAGCCCCGCTTGCTCCTGTCAACCCCGCTCTTTCCGGCCCAAAGATTTCTTTCTTATTATACATAAGTACACTGTAGCTGTCTTCCGACACACCAGAAGAAGGCATAAGATCTCATTGTGGATAGTTGTGAGCCACCACGTGGTTGCTGGGATTTGAACTCAGGACCTTCGGAAGAGCTCTTACCCACTGAGCTATCTCGCCAGCCCCTCTCTGTGACTTTAAATGGGTTTTAATTTTGTTTCCAAAATTTATTTTTCGATTTCTTTCTTTTTATTTTATGTGTATGGATATGTGCCTGTAAGTATATCCGCTTCCCATGCATGCAGTGCCTATGGAGACAAGAAGAGGTGTTGGATCCCCGGAATTAGAGTTACAGATGGTTGTTAGCTGCCGTGTGTATGATGGGAATTAAGTGCTGAGCCTTCTCCAGCCCTGCTTTTGTTTTTTAAAGATTTCTTTTTATCCGTGTGTGTGTGTGTGTGTGTGTGTGTGTGTGTGTGTGTGTGTGTGT
>JADRCD010183596.1:0-59256 GCA_019843815.1 Montemys delectorum
CCCCCCCCCCCCAAGTACTAAATCAAGCTTTCCACAAACACATTTCCCCTAGGCCAAAATTATATCTTCTGTACCTATTACCCCAGGATTTAACACAGTTCCCAACCCAGCAGCATGTATCAGGAGTACACATACAAGGTAGGGAAGACACTTTCTTGACTGGGTATCTCTCGTCTGTTTGTGAACAGAATGGCCTGATGGAATGAGGAATGGGTTGAGATGTGATATAAGCCACACATGTCTGTTGGTACTGTATGATTTATGTCTCCTTTATGTGGTTCCATATACATAAGTTTTTTTACATCTTTATTTGTTGTATGCATGTGCATGCCCCCCAGCACATGAGTAAAGGTCAAAAGACAAATTTAGGGAATTGGTTCTCTATTTTTACCATGTGGGTTCCTGGGATTGTACTCATCGCCTAGAATAATGATCTTTCAGGTGTGGGAAGTTGTTCTTGTTAGAGAAGCCACTTGTCACTATCTGATTCTTAGATGAGACAGAGGGATTTAGAAAGACTAAATTAATAATTTTAATTTCCTTGTTGTTATGGTTTGAGTATGAAATGTTTGTCACAGACTTGTGCATTGACTAGTAGTTCCCAGCTATTGACCCTGATTTGGGAAATTACAGAAGGTGTCCACTAGCTCTAGGAAGAGATGATATATAGCATTAAAAACACACTTATGGATTTTAAATGGTATAAAAAAGGTTATTTTTCCTTTAGATTTTAATGGCATCATAAGTAAACTTCATATTATATTGTAGATATTTAATTAACTTTCAATTTATACATTATGTTTTATAAATAACCATAATATTTAGTGTGTCACAGTAAACTGACCTTGGAAATAATATTTTGATAACACATGAGTGAGGGACCCAACCTATATTTACCTTTTACATGACATCATTAAATGCTGTTACCAATTTTTAGTTAAAAAATAATTATATGAAAATATTTATTGTTAGAGCTTGTCACAGTATAGCTGTTTTATTGTATTAATTTTATAGTGTAGACAAGAAATGATATTTTCAAATATCTTATCTAGTTTTAGCTGAGTAGTGTCTCCAAAGAATGGGCTATAGTAGCCATACTTTTAGTTTTGAATGAGTGAATTTATTAATCAAACAGAAAGCCAAAATTTTAAAAAAGAGAGCAAATAGATGGATGGATGGATATAAAAAAAATCATCAAATTGTGTGCTCAAAATATCCAGTAGAAATCAATTAGGGCAGCTCTATCGAGGCAGTTAGTTGCAGCTCCTAATAGAGAGATTACTGGGCAGAGAAAATGTCCCCTTTGGTGAGACTTCCAAATAAAAGAACAAACAGCAACAGAGATAATTAACAGTAACCAAATCAGTTCGTTACACTATCCAGCATGATCCTACAGGGGAAGCTGAAGTTCCTGAATAAATGTCTCCATGGCTGAGCTAGCTCCCCATGGTTATCCTCTGGGTCCTCTTTCCCAAGACAGGCATCACTGTGTGGACTTAAACAATAGTGACTTTTGTTGGAAATGAGTCACCTTCTAGTTTTTCTCAAGGACACAGTGCTTTAACTCATGGCTCTTCCTTTCTTGTCACACAGTTAAGGAGAACCAGCCAAATCCTAGACACATGAGCCTTGGAAGACACTATGATGCAAACATGCTTGTAGCTGAAACAGCAGGCTAGATGACCCTATTTCCAGAGCCAGCTTCTCAATGAGCTCAAAGAACCCATGACAATTTAGTTTATCAATACAGTAAATTTTACATCCTATCTTCCCAGTGCATATAAACAAGTGGACTGTCCATGGTGTTGTAACAACCAATTCCAGTCTCATAGACACTTGAGACATTATAGAATTTCTTCTTGCTCACGCTATACATTCTTCTTGAGTATGTATGACATAGAGCATACAATTTATTAGGACAAAGCAAGTCTTATTCACATATATTAAGATATAATATAATACAATACAATACATTGTATGATAATTATTGTGTGATAAAAGCACACATTTTATACAATGGTTATACGAAAAGGTTGTGAACAAAGCCCCTTGGAGGTATCAGTGAGTTCTTCAAAGTGAAGGATAATCAGTTGATATTAAACTGAGGAAGAACTCATTAGTGTGACATAGAGGGGGTGTTGCGAATGTACCAACTAGCATAAGTGGATAAAAACACAAAGTGATTAAAAATGCTATTGTTTAATGTGTTCACTGGGCACTGTTTATATAAGGGATGCACAGTACACAGGTTTTCACACTTGTATGCATTTAATCACTCATATTAGCTTGTATAAGCTGTATACATAAGGGGAATAGAGAAATGGCAGGAGAGTCTAGATGGGACAGAGTAGATCTTTGGTTTGTTCATAAGATCATTGTTAAGTTGAGAGAGAGAGGCTAAAGAGTTTGTAAAGAAACATTAGATGAAAGACTTCAGCTCAGCTTGCAGGTTTAGTGAATCTTACGAAGCAGGAGGATAGTATGGTCAAAGGAATATCCAGGAAGATGGGGAATGGGAGAGAAGTGGGGATGGAGACACAGCTAAGATAAGGCTGCCATGTTCAGCTTAATTCCCCAATGACTAACATCTGGGCAATGGAGATAGGCAACTATTTCTTTAATTTGTAACATTCTAACTAAGTACTTGGAAAATGGCAGTTAGGTCTAGTGACTTAATTGCCTTTTCTACAGCAAACATTACCATCACCCTGTCTTTGATATTCCAGTGTGTTTATTAGAAAGCAGAGGACATGTTGACAATAGTTATGCCTCTTTCAGCTATAAAACACTATCCAATGCAAAGTACCCATTCAGATTTTCCTACTAATAAATTGTGATGGATCTACTGAGGAGACACCAAGAATCCCATTCATGCAGAATCTTATGTGACTTGAGTCTCTCATTAGAGAACGTGGACTCATCCTACATATGCAGCCTTTGCATAGTTTGGAGAATGATGTGTAGCTGAAGTGAAGTGAAAGTGCTGAGAGAGGTATGTAGTCTGACTGTTATAACAGAGAGCATGATGGGTTTTGACAGTGCTTAAAGAGGATGCTGTTTGCAACAGCAGCAGCTTCTGGGGAAAAAAAACAAACAAGGAACAAAAATGAACTGCAATTAATTATTAGCACCCAATTTGATTAACTCTCAAAATTATCTTGACAGCATTTAAGCAGACATTTTGCTGGTAGCCCTGTAATGAAAACAATATGTAATTTGAGAGGATTCTGAAATGAGCATCGCTATGAACATCAAACGCAAAGTAGGTTATGCTTCTGTTTTCTTTCCTCTGCGCTTCCTGATGTCAGGTCTTACAGCTTAGAAACAGGTGCTTACTCCCCCTCCCAGCCCCTTACTTGTCTTTGTTATGAAATCATGCTGGCTTTGATATTTAACTTGAAAAGAGGCTCTGTTAGCTTTATTAGAGTATCACACTGTGTATTTGCTAGATGATCTGTCACTCTTTAATAGATAAGGATGTTTTTAAAGTTTCTTGAACTTCCATTTACAGCTGTGGTTAGAGGCAGATGTGTGTTCAGATGGCTATTTGTTTTAGGTACTAGTGTTTCAATTCAATGATCAGTCTCCCAAATCATTCCTTCAGTGAGTATTTCTCATTATGATTTACTATTTGGGTCATATATCTGTTGGAACTGCTATATTCTTTAAAAACTCATGTGTCTTAGCCTTTTGAATCACTTTTCTTTTTTCTGACCATTTTCTATGGTTTTAGTTATTTGGAAACAGAGGTAGTAAATTTGAATGTGTCCCCAAAGAATGATAGTATATAATATCTATCAGCCATCCTAGTGGGGAAGTGGGTTTGGCCAAGAGGCAATTCTTCAATTGTTCAGTGTGGAATTTGTGAGAGAATGATCTTGGAGCTCTTGTCACTTTGCAGAATAGAAAATTGAAATTTGAAGAAAAATCCATAAGGGATTATCTCCTGAGTATGTGCTCTGACTTCCTTTGTCTACATGACTCTGTGGGAAACTTTTCACTCTCCCTTACTTAGATGTAGCTATCCTCTAACTCAGTGGATCTCAATCTTCCCAATGCTGGTGATCTTTAATACAGTTGTGGTGAACCTCAACCATTTAATTATTTCATTGCTACTTCACAACTGTAATTTTGCTAGCTATGAGTTATAATATAAATGTCTAATATTCAGGATATTGATATGTGATTGCCCCCCTCGGAGGTATGAAAACCAGCCTTTTCAGTAAAGAGGAGAAGGTCTTTATAAAATGATCACTTTGTGTCGTTGCCTTAGAAGAATTCTAGGTTAGTGAAAAGTTTGTCTTAAATATTCTTCTGATTGCATTTAAATGAAGTTGCATGAGCAAAGACTTCTGTTGGATGACAATCTGCTTTTTATCAAGAAAACCCTGGATTAGTCAACTCTGAACTCTAGCTAGTTGACTATATTAAGAACTACATCAGCTTCTGTACCCTATCCCCATTAATTGTATGTTACACAGAAATATTCCTCAATAGGGTCTCACACAGGAAGTTTACTTTGGATATGGTGACAGAGAAGTGCTGCAATTCATAGGCATCTATGAATGCCTCTATATTTACTACATTAGTTAAACTCATTGACAATCATATATGTATGTATACATATACATATAATATACATATACATCATATGCATGTGAGTATATATGCTGTTTCATAAAGCATCTGGTTTATAGGGATAGTGTACTAGTTGGAGAAAGAATTTGTAAGTAGTTTGATGTAAGCCTTCATTTCTTAAAAGTTATAGGCTTTGAGTCTCAAAGCGAGGGAGCTATGTGTTCAGTGGAAGATGAAAATGTGCTTTGTGTAAGATTAGTATATTTGAAAACCTGCATAAACATGGTAGACACCCTAGAATTGGCAGCTTATAGCTGTTGCTAGTTCATTTTTAACATATTGCTGTTCTGTTATGAATAAAAGATTTCTTAAAGTCATTGTGGAAGGCTCTCCAAGATGTAATATATCTGCATATAGGGGAGATAACCACAGTTTGATGGAAGAGACAGACATATCAATATCACATATCAAATGGATGTGGCCAATCCCATGCAAAACATACAAAACAAGGCAACAACTGTAGAAGGAAGATATTTAGGAAGCAGATATTTATGCCACCCTACTGTTAAATTCTATATCATTATTGTCCTCTATTCTCTTCCTTTAGAGAGCGCCTTCACAGAAATATACATACTGGGATGTTTTTATTAAATTTTAAGATGTTCTGGAGAACTTGTACTGGTAACTATGGTATTCACAATCACAGTACGTGAGGCTGTTCATGGGATTATCCCAAGTTGCTTGAACTCAATTCCATATTAAAGTCTTACTGGTATTTCCAACAAGGCATTCAACACGGAAACTGTATCTTTAAGTTGGATTCTTGTATAGCGCACATGCCTATGTTAAGATGGGCCATTCCATGTTCCTTTGGTGCTCCCATCCAATCCTTTCCATTGTAGATATTGATCATAATATTCATTTTGCATACCCACAAACCATTATCTGTATTTCAGAATATCTTGAGAAGTAAGGAACTGCTTATGTATTGATTAGATCAAATTAGCCTGTGGGCATGTCTATGGGGGATTGTCTTGATTATTAATTAATGTAGGAGGACTCAGTCAATGGTGGGCAGCACCCTTGTCTAGACTGGTGGTCTTGGGCTATATAAGGAAGCTAGCTGAGGATGAGCCTTACAACTCATCCAGCAACATTCTTCCTCATGTCCTGTTGAATTTCCTTAGCTGTGAGTGAGTTTCTTGGTCAGAAATGATGTGTTTTCAACTTCATTTTTCTGTTAGAAAAAGTCCATGTTCACCTTGTACCTGAAACTACCTTTAGTCCAGCGAGTCTCTGCAGGAATCTTGATCATCTCTCTTTAGTAATTGCACAGTTTTCTCTTTCTTTCAGTAAACACTGGAACTTCATAAAATCTACTCCAAAGCATGGTGTGGCACACTGGTTCACAGATATTACATCTACCAGAACCACGTGAAAGCTTATCAGAAACAAAGATTCCTAGGCCTCATTCTCCATTGCCTGATTGACAGGCATCAAACTTTAAGGACAGGCTGAGAATTCCTAAGGAAATAGGACTTCAAGTGCCAGCCATACAGTCACTCTATGTGAACCACTGGCATCATACAAATAATGTAGAATCATGATAGAAAGGCTTTGCAACATCATTAAAGCATTTGATGTCAAATTTCATGGTCCTCAAACTTTCTCTGTAAAAGTTTCTCTATATGAAAGCTGATATGCTGTAATTATTTCACCACAACCTGAGAATATACTTCAAAAATTTAGTGAAAATAATCTTTCAGCAAATATTTATTCCCCCTTTGTCCTTTTTTCTACTTTTAATAAAAAAGATCAGAT
Organism: Montemys delectorum; assembly: GCA_019843815.1. Taxonomy (NCBI): domain Eukaryota; kingdom Metazoa; phylum Chordata; class Mammalia; order Rodentia; family Muridae; genus Montemys; species Montemys delectorum. The sequence goes on from JADRCD010183596.1 coordinate 6,400, forward strand.
ATTGTCCTTTCTGCTACTAGAAAATGGAGATAGTGGTTCTTGCTCTTTTAAGAACTATTTTTATATTCAAATCTTCATGAAATCAAGGTATTTGCCTCTCTCCTAAAAGCTTTAATCCTAGGGGTGAAAAAAGTATTTAAGTTTGGAAAAGTTGACAAATAGACACCCAAATACAGCCATGTTGCTGAAATGTCTTTCGTTACAGATGATACTTAAATTGAATGTGATAATGTCTGTAACACTGGAGATCTTGCAAGCAGCATACTACCCAAATATATGTACCAGATTGAGGTTGAAAATGAAGTGCAATTTAAAATTTAAATTATAATTAGTTCATTTACATAAATTGCTCTGTAGAGTACTTGATATGAACATTTATGTCTATAGCTAAGAAACTGAGAAACAGAAAGCATATAAACCCAGGGTGATGAGGAAGGTGGTGTGGGTCTGATTTCAAGGCACAGACTCTAGAGAAGTCATTCATTAAGGCCATGCTCTTTCTCAATTGTGCCTCAGTTTATCAGGGTTTAATTTTCCTTCACAGAAGTAATTTTACATGCAGATTCTTTATCGACTGCCGTGGTTTTGTGCTTAGGAATCTTAACAAAAACATCAGGATTTCTCTTTAGAAAATATAATGTTATCTATGGCAAAATAGTTCTTAATTATAATGCTGTGTTTTTGGACAGTGTAAATGATAGCTTAGAATTATGAAGAGAATTACTGTGCTTCCCATAGTCTCCTTGACAACAGGCTCAGTGTTTTGAATACTGAATCACTTAGATTTCTATACAGATGTAAGGGTCTTGTACCTTGCCATCTCATTCCCTTTTTATCCAGCTGGGATTTTAGCAGACATTTTTCGCAATCCCATTAAAAATTATTACTACATATTTTTGACCATCTGATAATGTAATTGAGTATGGACTCTTTCCATAGTTTTTCTCATCATCTTCATCTTTACTATTATCTTTATCATCTGTTTACAATAGGTAAACAAATAAATTCAAATAGAATTTGATTAATTTACTGAAATGAAGCCCTTTTGGGGGAACTCCAGTATTAAAAACCCATAATAAAAAATTCAAAGATGGTGAGTCTTTTGCCTGAGGAATATGTGTCACCTTTCCCCAAACTTTTGTTCTCATTTTTGAAATCAAAAGAAAGCTATGTCAGTATGGAGGCTCTGTGCAGATTGTCTCCCTGCCTTTGGCAGAGCTCCGGTTTCTCAGTGATTCACTGCTCAGCACACAGTGTTACCATTGTGCCATCTGAAAGCAAAGCCTGCTGGGTGGTGGTGCAGCTACTCTACTGGGAAGATTATGAGTTCAGGTTTGCCCCGTCTTCCATCCCACAAGAAGCATTTGCACTCAGAAACAGAGAAATGTGCTCTATCTCTGTTTATGGGGGATCGAGATTTAATGCAATGTCGACCATCATGGCTCAAGGGCCTTAAGGAGTTGTGAATTTAAGGCAAGGCTGTTTCCTGCAACTGGTCTTTCTGATGATGTCTTTCAGCATCTCTTTTGAATGGTTTTAAAAATAAAATTGTCTAAGTACTTGGTTGAAGCAACTGACAATGGGGCAGATGGTGCTTCATGGGAGCCCAGAGTGAATACTTTTGCAGTTTAACTATGTTATTTTCTTTAATAAACAGACGTTTATTGAGTACCTACCATATGCTCAGTACTGATACAGCGACTGAAGGTCAGTGTGGCAAGCAAAACAGTGAAGATTTCTGTCCTCACAGGATATTTATGCTAGTGGAGTATTGGGCAGTGGCAATACCAGGAGCGGTAAGAAATGTTAGAACAGAGCTGAGAGAGTGGGAAGGAGGGCAAAGGTGCTGCTTGATGTAAGGGCATTGATGCAGCCTCTCTTGGGGGTAAGACTTGAGCAGATTCCTGAAGGACCTAAGAAAAGGAACCTTAGAAATAGCTAGAGAAAGTTCTGGCAAGGCAGGGATTGGGAATGCCATTTGATGGGTCTTGTGTATTGAAAAGGAGGTCTCATTTATTTGAAACGAGAGCCTACACTTAATGATTACATGTACAAAAAATACAAAAACACACACATACACACAGAGAAACAACCATACCACTTGACAATGTCACACCAAAAAAAAAAAAAAAAAAAAGAAAAAAAAAGAAAAAGAAAAGCCAAGGTTATTTTTAGAGCTATATCTATCCAATGAAAGCATAAAGTAACAGTATTTTCCATCAGAAATATTCTCCTAGCAGAGCCTCACAGGGTTAAAACAATATATCTCAGACATAATGTACTGTAACTGCTTTTTAACAACTGAAAATGTACAGAAAATGGTGTTTTGACTGTCTATCTTTAGTGTTCAGCTGTTGCTGTCACGATTCAGAAATTTGGATCTCTGCCTTAAGAGACACATTTTCTTAGCTGTAAAGAATCTGCTGGAATCTACAACTGTAATCAGAGGCTGTGACTGGGAATATAAATCGCTCTTTATAAAGGGGGGAGGGGCTGACGTTTTTTTTCTTTTTCTCCTTTGAATATGCTCTATTCTGGGTTTGTTAACTTTTGATAAAGATGACGTTTCTTTGGCAGCTTTTTGTGTCAGGCAGTGCCCTTGTCTTTTCATGGATGTCACACAAAGAAACCCCAATGCATGTTAAGAAATCTGGAAACTGAACCTAGAAATGGTGGTAGATAGAAACAGGAAGGAGGAAGTAGAGAAACCCTGTGTCTTACCTTGATGGTTGGTATGAACATCTTACATTCCCCTTCTAAATCTTCAACTGCATTCAAGGAATAAACGTGAAGGGATGAAAGTAGAGTAGGAAAGTTAATAATTAGTCCCTTGAGTCTAAAAGAAGAAGAAAACCCTGGCTATAGCTAATGGAGCACATAGAAAGCAGTTTCCAACCCAACGAGAGCTTGTAGAGCCAGTGTAGATTCAAGCTAACAGCACTGTCTGTGGCCTTCATGATCAAGACAGAGCAATGTCTAACATACGTTTTCAGCATCCACATTCGGGGTGTCTTTAGAAGGTACATCAGGGTTGAAATAGAGTCAAAGAATACTATTCATATATCTAATGCTAAGTAAGAGAGGAGAGAAAGGATTACAAAAGAACGATTTCTAGATCTTTAATGACACAGGAAAGCCAAGTAAGTTCTAGTCGTGCACGGCCAATGGAGACAGGCTGAGGCAGGTTATTCCCATAGCTCTCTTCCACGATTGACGACAGCACTCAAACAAAATGGTCTTTTAAATGAACTTATAAGTATAATCAGTTTGCTGCATGGATGGAGCTATGCTTTACAGCACTAGGACTGAAAGCAGGACATTGCTCACTCAGGGCAGGTGCTTCACTGATGAGGTCTAGCTTCTGCCAAGAAAGAAAAGTAGTTTTTGTCACATTTATATTGCTTGGTGGTATCCTGAAATATGACATTATGCATGGACTTAGTATCCTAATTTCAGATTATGAAATGATTAGAATGAGTGACTTACATACTGTAGGTTGGATTTTTATGTAGGGCATATCCATATTTCCCTTTTGTTTTTCCTTTGTAAAAAATTATAGTAGGTTATAGGATGAGCTTTTAACTACTCTAGCTTGGTTCTCAGTTTTATCAGTGGAGTAACCTTGGGTAATTCATTTCTTCTTTTAGTATCTTGGCTTCTTAATTTATAAGACACATGTTTTAGGCTTTAGAGTTATGAAATTAAGTGTGATTATGTTATGGAAGTACAGAGTACACTAAACACTTGATTATGTATTTGTTTCTTCAACGGCCTCTCTTTTGGCTTCTGCCTCTCCTATCTCACATTTTGGAAAGTGCCTGGATGTATCCTTTCCATGGAAACTTCGGAAAGAGCCAATCTTGCTGACCTCTTGGTTGTTAGGTGTCTAGCCTATGGAACTCTCTTCTTTATGATGCCCAGTTGCTCAGCTTATAGTTCTACTGGGAAGCAGCAGGGCTGTGCTCTAACCAGTACCTTAAACTGTTGTAGAGATAGCTTTGTAATATGACTGGATCTGAAATGCTTGGTACAAAGGTCAGAGTGCCAGGAAGAGACTGGGAGAAATATGAAAGCCAACATTGATGCAGACAAGTTTTCAGATGGAAATAAGAAACACATTATTGGAAACCAGAGGAAAGATAATCCTCATTATAACGTGGCAAAGAACTTGGCATAATTATAGTCCACATTTTCTTCATGAAAAATATAATTTGTGAATGATGAACATGGTATTTAGCTGAGATTTCTAAACAAAACTTTGGAAATGTATCCAAGTTTCACCATGCTGTTTATAATGAAATGTGAAAGGAAAAAGATAAATGAAAGAGGAAATTGTTAAAGGAAAAATATTCACATCTTGAAAACTTAGAAATTTCTCAGCCTATCTGTATCATTTAAAAGTAACAGCAGCTACCTGCCCTGGTACTCCCCTACATTGGGACATCGAACCTCCTCAGACCCAAAGGCCACTCCTCCCACTTATTTCCAACAAGGCCATCCTCTGCCACATATGTAGCCAGAGCCATGGGTTCCCCCCTCCATGTGTACTCTTTGGTTGGTGGTCCAGACCCCAGGAACTCCCAGGGGTCTGGTCAGTTGACACTGTTGCTCCCCCCATTGGGGCTGCAAACTCCCTCAGCTCCTTCAGTCCCTTCTCCCACTCCTCCATCGAGGACACTGCACTTGGTGCAATGGTTAGCTGTGAGCATCTGCCTATGTATTTGTCAGGCTCTGGCAGAGCCTCTCAGGGGACAGCCATATCAGGCTCTGGCAGCAAGCACTTCCCGACATCCACAATAACATCTGGGTTTGGTGACTGTATGGGATAGATTCCCCAGGTGAGACAGAGGCAGGCAGAGGAGGGATGGGATAGGGGGTTCAGGAGGGGAGACCTAGAAAGAAAATATCCAATAAAAGAAAAAAAAAAGGAAAAAATACCTATAATATAAAAAAAAAACAAGTAAATCTCCAAGAATAAATTACTACTGTGTCCTTTAGTGAATTATATCCCCTAAGAACTGTTTAGTACAAACTATTTGAAGATAAATAACATCTAGGTAAGATATACTTATCATATATAAATCTGCATGTGGAGAATATATTCTCTTGTATACAAATAACCAAGGTAATGTAAAATTAAAGGCTACATTGTTTGTGGGTGGAAAGCAACAACAACAGCAACAGCAGCAGCAACAACAACAATAACAACAACAACAATAACAAAACAGTAAGGCATGTTCTGTAAAGGAAATCAGAGATGTGACTCCAAGGGTACTTGCATCCTGGATCTGACCAGCTCCCAGAAAGAGCCAGGAATTGGGATGCAATTATACAGGACTGCACTGTGGGGGTACCCTCTCTCTCATGGCTTGACCAATGCTAAGTGTAAAGCCGTGGAGACTTTTGTGGGTTTCACATCAGCAGAAACCCTCCTCGCCTCTACTGAGGGGAAAGGCTGGTATAAAATAGAGACTGCCAAACTTCTTGCATTCTCTAGGTGGAAGCGAAGAGAACAGAAACATCTGGCATCCGATCTACACGATCCTTTATAAAATAGAAGAGTGATCCAGAAGGGGGATCACCGACCAGTTAGTTATGTTGCCACGTCCCACACTTCCTAGGAAGCACAAGGCTGAGAAAACAAGGTCTGTGACTCCCCAGAGCTCAGGGGCCTTGTATTGCATACACCCTAGTCTGTTCAGAGAGCAACACATGGAGTTAAAAACAAAAAACAAACAAACAAACAAACAAAACCAAAAGACAAAAAAGAGACAACGCTCCAGTCTTAAAAGCTGATGGAATTTGCCCTGTTAGTTTTGAACTTATTTGCAATCTATGAGCCTTCCTTTCCCCATCCCCCAAGATCTCACTTTGGAAAAGGATTATCATTTTTATAACTGTCTCATCATTATATCTGGGAAACAGATAACTGCTTTTATAACTCATATATGGAGAGCTACTTTCTTCCAAATTCCGTGCATAACTTATTTGGATTATTTAAATGAGGTTTGATTTGAGACTGAGGCCGATGCTGGAATGGTTAGATGTGAAACGTTGGCATGAGTTGAATGTAGTTTGCCAACAAGGAGGAGATCAAAGAACAGATTGTTATATCTTGAAGCACTTATTCCTCAGATTCATGTGTTATAGTCTGTCAAAATATGGATCTTAAGTATCCCCCAAATTCCATATAAGTAAAAGCTGGTTCCTAGCATGCTGCTGCCTGGAGGTGGTGAGTCTTTGAAGAAAACATAGTGAAAGGTTCCGAGTTCAGTAGGATTGTGTCCTCAAAGGAGACCGGGGGACCCAGATTGCTTCATCTGCCTTTTATCATCTAATCACAAGGTAAATGATTCTTTTTCCAGTACATATCCATGCTATGACATGTCCCTGTCATTTCAAAACAATGAATCTAATTATTAACACCCAATGAATATCTTTAAACCTGTAATACTAAATCAACTTTCTATGCTATTTAAATGCTTGAGTTTTAGTGTTTGTATTTACTATCTAATAAATATTCTGCTGTCATTTATTAGAGTAGATAAAAATAAGGCCCTATCCTAACCCTTAAAATGGCCTACTTTAGAGGAAATATCTTCACAAAGATGATAAAATTGAAATGAAGACACAATGGTTGGCCTTAATCTAATGTGACAGATGTCCTTATAACAATAGGTCATTTGGCAGTAGACGTGCATAAAAGAAGGACAATAGAAGAGACAGATGAAGAATTTGTAAACCAAGGAGACCTAAAACACATTGTTTCCTCACAATCTACAGAAGAAACCAACCCTTTAACACCTGTATTTGGACTTTTTGACTTCCAGAACTGTAAAAGAATGAACTTCTGTTGGTTAAGTTTTTGTTAAAGATTGCATGAGGTCATGCATTTGAATGAGGATGGGGAGGGGTATATGTGAGGGCCTGGAGGGAGGAAAAGGAAGGGCGAACTGTTGTAATTAAATTATAATCTCAGGTATAGAGAGAGGCAGGTAGGTTGTCTTATTTTGGGTTTTATTGCTCTGAAGAGACAATGTGACCATGACGACTCTTATAAAGGAAAACTTATAATTGGGGCTGGCTTACAGTTTCAGAGGCTTAGTCCATCACCATCCATGTGGGAAGTATGGCAGCCTCCAGGCTGACATGGTGTTAGAGATGAAGCTGAGAGTTCTACAGCTTAATCTGAAGGCCACAAGGAGAGACTGTACATCTCACTGAGCATAGTTTGACCATAAATAACCTCAAAGCCTGCTTCTATAGTGACATACGGCTTCCAACAAGGCCATACCTCCTAATAGTGCCTCTCCCTTTGGGCAAATATTCAAGCAAATGAGTCTATGAAGGCCATTTCCGTTCAAACCACTACACAGTCGTGTTCCTTTTGGAGCTCATGTATGGAGCTTTATGGCATCTCACTCAGCAGTAGTGACAGGGTACATTTGCCTGTAAAAGTGGTCCAGGCTATCTTTTGTATTCTCCATGGTTGTCCTAGTAAACACCTATGTACTATTTGCCCATTGCTGGTGGGTAGCCAGTGTGTGTGTGTGTGTGTGTGTGTGTGTGTGTGTGTGTATGTGTGTGTGTGTGTGTGTGCATGTGTGTATGATTTAAAAATTATTCTTATTATTTTGGTTGTGTGTATGTATACAAACATTTGTGTTTTCAAATGTGTGTGTTGCAGTGTACATGTGAAGGTCCAAGAACAATTTTCAGAAACTGATTCTCTTTTTACCATGTTGAGGCACGATCTCTTTTGGTTTTTTGCAGTTTTCTCCATTGGAGTGATGCTGGTTGTGTGAGCCACACTCCAGGGCGGGCCCTATGCTCAGGAGCAATTGACCAACACAAAGCAAACTGTATGGTTTTTGTTTCTGCTTAGTATTCCTTTTTGTCTTACTTTGTTTGTTTTGAATTTTGAAGGTTTTTGTAAGAAGAATAAATGAAATTAGCTTGGCAGGGGGGTGGGGAGAATGTGGGAGTTGAAAGAAAGGAAAGAATAGGTTCAAAATATTTTAAATAAAAATTTTAAAAAGGAGGAAAAATTCCTCTAGGTTCTGGAACAGAATGTATGCAAAAGCTAAATGGCAGATCTGAATAGAGATCTAGAGTCAGATTGCAGAGAAAAAAATCCATATTTAGAAGGAAAGATTCAAGCTTATTTGAAAATGAGGAAAATTCGTGAGTACTTAACAATAGAGGTTCTATAGATAATAGGTAAACACAGAGATAGGGATAAGGAGTAGCTATTAGAGATGTGTAAACTCAGTGTAGTATTTAGAACAAATGTTCAGCTGCTAGATATAAAAATGAAAGGCTTTGGACCTCTTATATATGAACAAGCTGAGCCTGTAATCACAAAGATTTCAGGAGATTCTACATTCATGTGGTTGCTGAATCAAGTGGATACTGGCAGGAAATGCTGATGCATATGTGGAGCAACTGCGATGCTCATACATCACCCATGGGAACAAAAAATGATAGGTTTATTCTGCAAAACAGGTTGATGTCTTGTTATATCAATATATACTTGCTGTATGAGCAAAGACTCCCACTCTGTATATGCTGTGTGTTTACTACACAGCATCAAATGTAATGTTCATACAGAACTTGGATATGCATCTTTGTAGAAATTCTATTCATAATTGCCTCAAACTAAAAACAGCCAAAATATCTTTCATAGACCAAAAGTAAATGGAGTATGGTGCATTGAGGCAATGGAATCCTATTAGGAAGTAAAAATGAATAGACTATTAATAAACATTGGCTCTATTTTGAAGAATCTATGCCAAACATGGAAAGCTGGTCTCAAGGGTTGAATATGATTCCATTTGTAAAATATCACTGAAAAGATAGAACCTTAATGATAGATACCAGATCAGAGATGCCAGGGATAAGAGATGTGTGGGAAATGTGATCATAAAGCTGTAGGATGAAGCAGTTGATGAGTGATAGACTATTTTAAGTCCTGACTGGAGCAACCACATGAATGTAGAATCTCCTGAAATCTCTGTGATTTCAGGCTCAGCTTGTTCATGTATAAAAGGTCCAAAGCCTTTCATTTTTATATCTGTTAATATACTTTCATAATATGAATAAATTGGAATTACTTCTAAATTCTAAGATCCCATAGTCCTGGTAGCCAAGCTTCCATTTTCTTTATTATCAAGTAGCAGACATCATTGTTGTAGATTTTAGAGAATTTTCTTTTTCTTTTTTAAACTTTTATTGCATTACGATGAGAAAAGTTACATGATTTCAGTTTATCTGAATTTGTTAACATTTAAAAACATATTTTAAGTAAATAGAATTAAATCACATTCTTGTTTTCCTTTTGTACCCCCACTCCTCCCAGAGACTCCCCTTCAATACCTACAATATCTTTTTTGTCATATTCCTTTATAAGATATTATAACAATACAAATAAGCATTATAAAAGTTGTTTGATGTAAAACAACAATCAATTTAACAGTCTTATGTAGATGCTCGTCTACAGCAATAGGGAAAATACATTTTTTTTCAATATAAATTTTAAATAACTCCAAACATATTAACTGTATACTTCAAAATAATACATCACTACTGGTATTTCCCTAGATGAACATAAATATATAGTCTTTTTGTTTGTTTTGTATTTAGTAGAGTTCAAAATCTTGTCTCTTACTGTGGTACAAGCCCAAAATAAGAACAATATTTAGACATTGGATTTCATTGTAATAAGGCTGTACTTCAATGACCCTCAAATGACCAAAGGATTTTACCTCCATGATAGCTAAGCTGAAAGTTGACAGTTCTGCTGCACCAAGAAATGAATTGTAGGCACAATTTTTGGATACAGACTTCCTGCTATGGTCAAAAATATTTGACTTGAGTGAGTGATTTTATTCTCAGGCCATAGAGAACAGGTTACATTCATTTAAGAAATGGTGCATGTATTAAGATCGTCTATCCATAAAGTCATTCACCAACTGTTTCAGTGAACAATGGTTCTGCTTGGAGGGTGGCACGGACATTGGGTGAGGGTAAGAATTTGGTTCATTAGCTGTGATAATTTGGAAAAGCATTCATCTCAGAGAAAGAGTAACTTATAAAGTCCTCTTCTTCAAACTTGATACAAGAGCTACAAATGTCAAGCAAAGCATTCAGTCTAACTCGTTCTTGTTCTCTTTCCTACAAGCCACCTCCCAAGTTATTTGTCTATGTCTCCCTTGGGTATATAAATACTTTTGAAATATATAAGCTGTTCTGAAAACCATAGTATAGTGTAAAAACATGAAATAAACAATACTACTAATAGAGAGGCTGAGCTAGGAGAAGCAAGATTTCAAGACCCTTATGTTGTACACAGCAAGACACTGTCACAAACAAGCGGAAAGTGTATATAGATTGAACAATATTGGACTTATTTCTCCAATTACCAAATTAGAGACCATTGGATGACAATCAACAAATTTCTAATTCCTCATATTTTTTGATTTCAATCAATTAGGATATGTTGGTAATACTAATTCATATTAAGATATTAAGAAAAAGTAATTGTCACTTCCTGTTGTTTTTGTTGTAAGAGGTGGAATTAGGTTCATGTGGATTTGTTGGAAGATTACTTTCTTGCTTCCTCTAGGGTGTAGTTTCACTCCTTATGTTGATGTTTTCCATCTATTATCCTTTGTAAAGCTGGATTTGTAGAAAGATATTGTGTAAATTTTGTTTTGTCATGAAATATCTTGTTTTCTCCATCTACGGTAATTGAGAGTTTTGCTGGGTATAGTAGCCTGGGATGGCATTTGTGTTCCTGTAGGGTATGTATGACATCTGCCCAGGATCTTCTAGCTTTCATAGTCTCAGGTAAGAAGTCTGGCATAATTCTGATAGACCTGCCTTTATATGTTACTTGACCTTTTTTCCCTTACTGCTTTTAAAATTCTTTCTTTGTTTCGTGCATTTGGTGTTTTTATTATTATCTGATGGGAGGAATTTCTTTTCTGGTCCAGTCTATTTGGAATTCTGTAGGCTTCTTGTCTGTTCATGGACATCTCTTTCTTTAGGTTAGGGAAGTTTTCTTCTATAATTTTGTTGAAGATATTTACTGGCCCATTACATTGGGAATCTTCATTTTCTTCTATACCTATTATCCTTAGGTTTGGTCTTCTCATTGTGTCCCGGGTTTCCTGGATGTTTTGGGTTAGGAGCTTTTTGCTTTTTGCTTTTTGCATTTTCTTTGACTGTTGTGTCAATGTTTTCTACGATGTCTTCTGCCACTGAAATTCTCTCTTCTGTCTCTTGTATTCTGTTGATGATGCTTGCGTCTATGACTCCTGATTTCTTTCCTAGGTTTTGCATCTCCTGGGTTATCTCTCTTTCTGATTTCTTTATTGTTGCTATTTCCATTTTTAGATTCTGGATGGTTTTGCTCATTTCCTTTACCTGTTTGATTGTGTTTTCCTGTAGTTCTTTAACGAATTTTTGTGTTTCCCCTTAAAGAGCTTCTAGCTGTTTACCTGTGTTCCCCTGTATTTCTTTGAGGGTACTATTTATGTCTTTCTTAAAGTCCTGTATCATCATCATGAAAAGTGATTTTAGATCTGAATCTTGCTTTTCTGTTGTGTCCAGGACCTGCTATGGTGGGAGAATTGGGTTCTGATGATGCCAAGTAACCTTGGTTTGTGTTATTTATTTTCTTATGCTTGCTCCCTGCCATCTGGTTATCTCTAGTCCTACCTGCCCTTGCTAAATCTGACTGGAGCCTGTCCTTCCTGTGATCCTGGTTGTGTCAGAACTCCTCAGAGTCAAGCTGTCTTTGTGATCCTGTGATTTTGGGATCCTGTGACCCTGGGCTTGTTAGAGCACCTGGAAGTGCAGCAGCTTCCTCTGGGTGTTGTGGAATTGGCTATGGAGCCTGCGCCCAAGTTCTGCTCAGGACACCAGCCCAGAGAGACCGGAAGGAACCCATGCCACTCTGCTGGTGGAGTTCCTGTGTGCTTGGTCCTGCTGGTCCCAGTTATTCCTGGTGTTGGGACAGATGTTGTGTCCTCCTCACCTCTGCTCATGTCCAAGTGCCTGGGAGTAGAGCTTCCTCTGGGTATTTTGGGACTGGCTGCCGAGCTTGTGCCCAAGGTCTGCTCAGGACACCAGCCCAGAGAGACCGGAAGGAACCCAAGCCACTCTCCTGGTAGAGTTCCTGTGTGCCTGGTCCTACTGGACCCAGTTACTTCAGGTGTTGGAACAGATGTTGGGTCTTCCTCACCTCTGATCCTGAGAGTGTCAGAGCGCCTGGGAGTGGAACTTCCTCTGGGTGTTGTGGAACTGGCTGCAGAGCTTGTGCCTAAGGTCTGCTCAGGACATCAGCCCAGAGAGACTGGCCCATCCTCTATTCTTTTAGCTGTATTTATACCAATCTCTTCAGGAACACTGAAACAGTATAATCATCCATGCAAGAATACGAAGACCTGGGTTTACCTACTTGACCATTCCTTTATTATACATTTTTTGTTTCGATGTTCTCATTTGAAAATGGACAGAATAATGTATTTTCAGTGAACAGATATTATGTACTATCTATTGAATGTTCTAGAAATGCAGAATAATAAGCCATACAATGTTATTTGGAGTGCAGTACATTTCAGCTGTATCGTGTTTGGCACTGAATCCCAAACTTAGGGCCGTGAGCATGCAAAGCAAGTTCTTTACCCTGCGAGCTAGACCTCCAGTGCCTACAGGTTTTACCTCCTTTTCCCTACTTTTACTTCATTTAGAAAAGTTGATAATATAGCACAATGAAACTGAATTCCAGAAATGCTGGATGCCAATGGTTTTGATGTCATCAGTTAATCATTAAAGGGAAGCATGAAACTGTTCATATGATGGAACGTACCAGTGCTTGAGTGGAAAGAGATGTTTCCTGGGGTGCCATTTCAGTGGCGGTTTCTTTATACATGTCAGTTAATTGTACTTTCCCAAGATGAATAAGAACTTTTTTTTTTTTGTATTCTGTCCTGAACTATGTTTCTTTCAATCATGCTAGAATGATTCTCCAGATCGATTGCCTAGCATTGAAACTGTAATTTGTATCGATACTGTTGCATAAAAGCATCCAGACTGTTTGTTAGTTGGAAGTGGCTATAGTCCTTTGTTGGCACAATTCCTGTTATTACCTTGCTTTGGACTGAAGAAAAGGAATTGATGTGTCTTCTGTTACTCAGATGGTGTATTGTTTTGGCAAGAAGGAGCTAGATAGTGAAATATATAAAGACTCAATTAAGAATTTGACTGTTAATATTGTTAGCTTTAACTACACTCTTTTAAAAAATAAAAAATCTTGTGAATATGTTCTTTTATCTCAGATCTTCAGTTTTGTATTCATAGTAAATTATAGGGCTGTTATTTTGAATTCAGTGTTGCACTAAGACAAGGGTACAGGAAGTTCAGTTTTATGTCGTTAGAATTTTTTAGTTTTACAAAGGTCAGCTGAAAATGATACTCAGAGAAATTTTATTCAATGGCAACTTTGGAAGTTCAAATTTTACACTGATATCAATAGAAAAGACTAATTATTTTATATAAAACCATGCTATTAAAAAGGTGATGGGTTTTTAAAGCATTTAAAACTATGTTAATGTTTGTATTATAAGCACTATTTTATTGGTAATAAATAACTGGTCTTTCTTTACAGCTTAGAATGTTACTAATTTATCCCCAATATTTATAAGAAAAAAATTGTCTGTTACTAAGTAAGTTTATTCTTTATTTCTCGGAGAGGACAATGATACCAGAGACTTATTTATCTAATACTGAGATATACTATAGATGGAATTTTCAAGAATTCACAAGGGTATATATTTATAAACTGGTGAAGTATGATTACTCATTTCTTCTTTTGAGGTGCCAAAGGCTTAGAATTACATGGAAACAGGAAGGTTCCCTTTTTGTTCATTACATGTTTCTTAAGCACAGGATGCCAGTGTTTGAATCTTTAACACTTCCCACAAGGCTTGGTCCCCAGTTTGTGGTGCTCCTGGGGAACTGACACTCAAGGGAAGAAAACTGGACCATGGGGGACATGGCCTTGAGACCCCGGCCCTGCTTTTCTCTTCATTTATTTATAAACACTGTAAGTATGAAAAATTCAGGCTATCAAAGAGCCTGATTATCTTTTAAATTTTGCATTCTAGTTAACCTTCTTGGTGACCCTTGTTTCTTCCAAGGGTAGGTAGGGATAGCAGGTTGTATAGCTTTGAGACTGTTGGCGGACTAAAGACAGGTATGTGGCAAGCCATCAAGAAGTGATACAGACAGCATTTGCCTATCAGAACCTCAATTTATCCTTAGCCATATTAGGGCTACACAATTTGCCATAATTTTTTTCTGAAATGAAATTCCTAAAATTCTTATTTATCTTGTCAACTTTGAAAATTAGCTATGAGAAATAGCTTTAATGAGTCCCTCTTGTTGTTCTATTTTTGCTTATTGGATACTGTGAATCATGACAGAATCATATAATCTTAGGTCCCAGTTTCAAAAAATAGGATTTTGGGTAAAAGACTTGCTGCCGAATTTAGCAAATAGTAGGTAGATTAACCACATTTCCTCCATATTATCAACATTCTGTCTTCTCAAGGTACTCAAAATACTTTCAGATGCCAAGAAGCCTACCTAGACAAAAGCACACTCTACAGTGAAATAAACAGTACTACCAGGAGTCAGGAAACCTGAATGGGAGATTTTGTGATGACATCGGTCACCAGGATGGATGTGAATGAGTCCCTTCAGTACCCTGGCTCTGTTTCTTTGTTTGAGGAATCATTTGCTAAACCAGAAGCATTCAGTACCATCTAAAATCCCACAACTGCACATTTGTTTACAGTGCACTTTAGTTAGGTGTTTAGATCTCGATGAGTTTTCTGAAGTAGTGCTTAGAAATCAGTAGTTTAAGTTCCAGTCACTTCCCTAAGGCTTACAGTGGGATCCTTCACTCCTACACAGAGGCGATGCTCTGCTGTTATTTAGCCCTCTGAAGTTTTCAGCATGTGGCATATGGAGGGATTTTATACAGCTGGACCACCTTACACATTAGTGTAAAAATGAATGTTTAATTTTCACTGAAGTCCTACTGTGCATCTTTCCCTTTTCTGTCATTCTTGCTGACTAATCCTATCGTGCTTTGTCACATTTATTTGAGAGCAGCCTGGCTCCAATGACCATCATTGTGAATCCATATTTTACAACTTACAATGATCCTTGTTATACTTTAGTATGCCTTTAAATATGTAGAAGCTGTGCTCCCATGCCCAGAAAAAGAAAAAGAAGAAAGAAAAAAAGAAAACAAAAGCCAAGCCAAGTCAGGTTGAAGACATGCCCTGACTACATGGCTTCTCACAAGCAATGTAAAAACTCACTCTCTGGTGCACTAAGGCACACACATACACATTCTTGTGCACCTCTCTGCACACACACACAAACACATGCACAATACATAACTTGGGGTACTCGTTTTTCCTGGCTGTTACTTCCATTTCAGATTAGGGGTGCTTTGGCCATCAGAGGAGGTTTCGCATTCAGTATCGAGTGGCTTCCGTTGGCACATTGCAAACAATGAGCATGAAGAGAACAATGAGACTAATGTTTATTGGAATAAAAATTAGGTTTTAAATTCCTTGGGGGAATGAACCTAAGCCAATGTTTTCCTGTTAAGTGACATTTTTTTTTTTTTTTTTTTTTAACTGATGCTGTTTGGGATCTTCTGAAGAGAGAGGGGGTGGGGGAACTTCAGCAATTCAGCTCTTTGATTTTAGAAATGGAATCTGAAAAGCTGTTCTATTGAGGCTTTTGGCAATCCCTGACTTAATCAGTTTTGACTGTGACAAAGACTGTAGCCTCACAAATTTAGTGCAAATCGGAGCAGTGGAGGGTATTTTTCAGGAGTGGAGGGAGACAGCCCAGTTGTTTAAAGAATCCTGGGCCAATAGCGTTTGATAGGCGGAGTCACGGCTGTGTGCTTTGCTGAGCAAGATAATTCTGAATGAAGACTTTAAAAGCACATGCTGGATGGACTCTGGGTCCGCCCTTTGTGCAGACAAAAGTGACTGGGTGGCCAGCCTTTGCTTACTGTCCGAGTTAAGGCAGCTTGTTTGATAAGGTTTTCTTAAAAAAAAAAAAAATACATGTAAAGGATTTATCAAAGGCCCTCATGAATATTTCATGAGTTGATATATTCAGCTGAATGGATTCAGTGAGTCTCAGTGTGTAACTTGCAGACAAACCCCATCCACAAGGAGGCTGGTGACAGAGGAAGCACTTTGGCGCATTTTCAGAGGCAAAGGCAGCCTGATAAAGCTCCTTGTGACAGGCTGCCTTGCCAGTCTCCCAGTGTGCTGCTCTTGCTCTGAAGTGCTCCAGGATTGGAACCACAGCTTCCCAAAATTAGCCTGGGAAGAGTGTGCGGACCCAGCAGCCTTTTAACCTGCGGCAGTGCCTTTGCTATGTTCGAGATTGTTGTTTTGGATGGTGAAAGCTAGCGCTCCATACGAGACATGACAGCAAAAAATTCTCCCAAAGAACTTACTGCTTCTGAACCTGAGGTTTGCATAAAGACTTTCAAGGAGCAGATGCGCTTGGAGCTTGAGCTTCCAAAGCTACCAGGAAACAGACCTACATCTCCCAAAATTTCTCCACGCAGTTCACCAAGGAATTCACCATGCTTTTTCAGAAAGTTGCTGGTGAATAAAAGCATCCGACAGCGGCGTCGCTTCACTGTGGCTCATACATGGTAAGAGGGGACTTAAAGGCATTTCCAGTGTTCGGCAGATTCTTGGGTTCTCAGTAGTGATTTAGAAAGGTTGAAAATGGAATGTCTGAGTTTTGTTCTGAATGCATAGCATAAGTCTGAGTTGAAGAGGTACAGTAGGTCAGCTAAGAATACACAAGTGTACACTGTGCTTAAGAATCTTTGTGTTACCTGCTGTTTCCAGATAGACTAAGCCTCTGACCGTAAGACTCTTAGAAATGACTACTTCTAAAAATATATTTTGGAAAATAGGGAATTGGGGGAGTTTTTAAAAGTAAGATTTTTGTTTCATTTCTGTTCTGTGATAGGTTATTTTTAGCAGTGTATTTTTTGGGGTACAAGAATAGGTATTTTCGTCTCAATTCTAGTCTATTTCTCAAGATAACCTATACAAGCCTAACTAAATGTGTTGTCTTGTCATGACTATGGGACACAACCAGAGTGAGCTTTATCCTTACCAACTTTTATCTTTACATTACTTGGGGGTTGGGGGGGTAGAGAAACTAAGTTCTCACTTACAAAGTGGCACTGATAATCAGTTGTATTTATGATCCCAAATTGCTTAAGTTACTTAAAAGTTATATATATTTTAGGTATGCCAAGTATAAGAGTTTAGTGAATCTCTGTAGAAACTGAGTTGAGCTCCCCACCTCTAGCATATATTTTACACAGGATGTAAAAACACTAGGCTCACCTCCTTAAAGCAGTGCAGAACTCCAACATTAAGTTACTTTGACCTGAAAAACCTGGGCCACCTCAGGTTTCTTTGAAGGGATGTGTCTTTCAAATGAAGGTAACCTTCCCAATTGGTACTTGCACCTCATCTTATTTAATAGAGAGAATGGCAAGAAAAGCAGGAAGTGGCTTTTTTTAAGGTAATCCCCACAGCGACTTTGTGCCTACATGCTAGAGTGCCAGCGAACATAATCAACCAAGGCCTCCGAATATTTGAAAATTAATATGCCCTGCGTTGTTTCCTCCTCACCAGAAAAATGTGCCCACTCTGTGCACAATGTGTTGATTAATCATAGTTACCCATAGAAAGATGTGGCTCACTTTGATGAATAACCAACAATTTGCCAACATATACTTAACACAGTTAAAGATGAGCTATTTGCTCCTGCTTCTGACTGTGGTATATGGTATTCTTTCTTGGAGAACTGTTTGGTCATTTTGATGAATTGCATGCTGTTATTTCATCATGCTCTGTTGCTTGTAGAGCAGATGTGGCTAAGTTTTCAAAGCCTACCAATGGTGGTAGCATTTGTAGAAAGAGGGTGTTCATGAAAAACTATGTGTTGATTGGATGCAGTCCTTTCTCTCATTCTTTGTCTCTCCTCCAACACAGGTGACTTTATAGCTAATCTGCTGAGTGGTGTAACTCAATATGGGAAGATAAGCACGAGTATAGGTCTCATTAAAGGAACATATGTAGGGAAATATTTATTTAATGAATAAATGTATATGTCTTTCTAATGAAGGACTATTAAATCATTATATTGATATGAAGGACTTTTAATTTTAGGTGTATAATTTTCAAAGATTGGAGAATCTTCTTAAAATTTTCACTAATGTGGAATTTTTGATTCTTTATAAGTATGTGACCTTTCTTCTTCTTAGAATAGATTCTTGATGTGATGGAAGCACCAAGCTATAAATACTATTTTTTTTTTCTTTTCAAAAGAATGAAGTTTTAGAATGATTAAAGAGCCAGTTTTACTCATGCATTACACAAATTTTCTTGCAAGGTGCAAAAAGAACAATGTAATGATATGTGAGGTTACTTATGCTAATAAAATGATCTTTTAGATGAGTTAAAACAAAAGTTCCCACAATTGCCAAAAAAAGAAACAAGACATTGGCATAATGTAATTCAATACAAGCATAAAGAAGTCATTAATCATCAGACTTCTAAAACATCTGTAGGTATGACTGTGTTCATTTTTTTTCCTCCAAGTTCATATTCCCTTCTTTTATGTTTTTTTTTTTTTTTGTAAAGTTGATTCTTAACTGGTTTGCAGCTCCTGATTAAATCCCCATTGATATTTCTTTTTGTTATTGTATCTGTTGTAAGATGCTTAACATTTTAATTTTCCATGTTTATTGTCATGAAACAAGCAAAGAAAATCCCCTTTTGT
This sequence comes from Montemys delectorum, assembly GCA_019843815.1. Classification (NCBI taxonomy): domain Eukaryota; kingdom Metazoa; phylum Chordata; class Mammalia; order Rodentia; family Muridae; genus Montemys; species Montemys delectorum. The sequence continues at coordinate 25,321 of JADRCD010183596.1, forward strand.
AAAATAGATATGCCTCTTATGTATTTGAATGATTTCCCCCCAAATCTCACGAGCCCAGTGCTGTTTCATTTTATCTTATGAGGAAGCTCAGCATGCCCACCTTAGTTTTGCCTTTTTGTCATGATGAAATGTAACTAGCCTTTTCTGATTAGTGATTGGCACTTTCTAGACCACGAATTTAAGCTAGAAATTCTAAGATACATACTCAGAAGTCCCTAAAACATTATTACTTTACAGCGGACAGTAGGCTTCCTTCAAGAGGGCTGGATTATTTTGATCCCTGCAATAAAATTAAAGTAATCTTCACAAGAATGTTAATCAATGCAGAGGGTCCAGTCCACATTTTAACCTTTCTTTGGTTAGTTGTAGATCTCATACTTCGATGGCATGGACAGGCAGCTCTGGCTTTGGAGGCTTGAGTTGTGAAGTTGGCTGCACAATAGACTTAATGCACATTTGTATAGTTCTGACTCTGGAATTATTTTAGAAATATCCAAAGGAAAGTAGATATTCAATGTGTTGTCATTGTTAATCATCATGTCTACACAAACCCAAATCTGGAATAAATTTGAATAATTATCTTACTGCTTCCTCTTACCCTTGGGCAGAACCACATTGCTCCAATCTTTGACATATGGGCATCTGGCCTACTTTTAAAACTGAAGAGAAAAAATTCCAATAACACCACTTAATATGCATCACTTGCTATTTCATATTTACAGATATTGGAAAAACATTCCTCTCAGTCAACTGATTAAATTTTTACATAGTGTATATCCTGTTTTCCCCTCACCAGCTATTTAGAAAAGTACGGAGATAATGGGCTTTAATGGGAGGATTAGCAAGAGGTTTTTTGTCTTGTTTTTACTTATTCAACATATATCAATGAACATATATAAATTGCTAAGAAGAAAGAAAAGAAAAACAATTCAGGTTCAACTTATATTTCCCCTCACATATTATTTTAATTTAACATCTTTGTTTGAAAATTTTTCTGGCTCACATGATATATATATATATATATATATATATATATATATATATATGACTTTAAATTCTTTCTTTTCTTCTAAGTATTTCTATTCCATTATTCATTATTTGACTCTGGTTCATACCCCAAACCTGTCTTTGAATTATGACTCTCCAAGGGGATAACAACCTTACTGCTGAGTGGTGTGGTGTAGTCTGTTGTGGTGTGTGTGTATAAGTATTAGGGACTACATGGCCTTACTGGGCACAGAATGTGACAGCATCATTCTCAGGGTAGTGTATTATTTATCCTTAACCTCAAATCCAAGGTAACATTTTCTGAAGCACAATGTTCCTGTGTAATGTATCTGACTGTAAAACCTGTTCAGTTTTGCCTGACACTTGCAGCAAGCAACTTTTTTAACCATCTCTTCTGGCTGAAGCCATTCCTAAGTCATCAGTTTTCCTTGAGGAAGTAGTGTGCTGATGCTGGTCTCTGTTAAATCCTGGCTACTTCCTAAAACATTGCCTTCTAGGATAGAAAATGTATCAGTGGGAACCACCACCAATCTATCCATGCTCTCAATCAAAAGCAACATGCTTTTAGATATTGGATACTATGGGAGAAAGCTTGTATTTTTTTCTTCTCCCAATTTAGTTTTCCACTACTGAAAGACAGATTTCTTATTGTCTTAGTTAAGGTTTCTATCATTGTGACAAACACCATGACCCCAAAATATCATGTTCACACAATCTCAAATCTGAAAGTAATTGGAATTATCTTATTATTCAATAATGAATTTACTTCATCTTTCAATTCTTGGGACATACCGCATCACTCAAGGACATAAAAGCAGGAATCTGAAGGCAGGAGCTAATGCCATTGGAAAGAGCTGCCTACTGGCTGCCCCCCATGGCTTACTTGGTCTGTTTTCTTATACAATCCAGGACCACTTGCCAGAGGTGTTACTACCCACAATGGGCTGACACCTCCCACATCTATCATTAACCAAGAAAATGCCCCATAGGCTTGCCCGTAGGTCAGTCTAGTTGGGGACATTTCATCAACCACACTTCTTTCTTCCCAAAAGGCTCTGTAAAGTTGCCCAAACGATAGCTAGAACACTCATTTTAACCAATGCTTATGAAATGTGTAATTTATGTCTAATACATAAGTATAAAAGTAATCAAAGCCAAGGTTATTGTCTAATATCCTTTCTGCAGAATGTAGTTTAGACTACTTTCTCAAATTGATCCACTGAATTTGTATAGAGTGTTTCATTCAATTTGGTTGTTTCCTAGTGATACTGAAAACATTTGAGAGATATCTAATCTTGAATACGTTTGTTGATTAAAGACAAATAGTCACCACATGCCCTAATCTGAGCATTAGAATACACAAATTTAGAAGAAATTTTTACCTTTAAAATACTCATTGATGTGTTTATAAAAAAAATAAGGAGGTATAAGATATGTTCTATATGGGTATGGTGAGGTATGGGGAAGGGGGTGCCTTGGTGAGCCCAAACCAAGGCATCCCTTCTCTCTGAGGGACTGACCACACAAAGGTATAGTATAGAATAGAGTTTATTCAGTGCATGGGGAGGGGAGTTAAGAGGGCAGTAGAGGCAGAGAAAGACAGAGAGAGGAGAGAATAGAGAAGTAGAGGCTGGCCAGGGCCATGAGCATGCGGAGAGAAGGGAAGGGAAGGAGAAAGGGAAGAGCCCAAGAAAGCAAGAGAGAAGCAAGCAAGAAGCAAGAGTAGGAGAGAGAGGAGGGAGTAAGCAGCCCCATTTATAGTTGGTCAGGTCTACCTGGCTGTTGCCAGGTAACTGTGGGGTGGAGTTTAGACAGAATGCTAACACTCATATAGGGGCTGAAAGATGAACATATACATCAATAAGTAATCAGTGGAGTGTGAAAAATACCACAGAAGTGTACTGCTCATTGTCATGGGAATCAGGAAAAGTCAAGCCATGTTTTAGAGTTCATGTACAGAAGAGATGCCATTAAAGTGGGGTCTTAAAAGTGAATAGGCACTTTTATGGCAAAGAATAAGCAGAAAGAGCCTTTTATCGGGCCAAGAAAAGAAATAATAAGGAAACAAATAGTGAAGTACTTGTACATGAGGGAGCATAGTAAAGAAACTGCTGATGAGACCACACCATGGTATTATTAAGTTTTTTATTGTGCATCGGAGAGAGAAAATATCCAGGGATACCTTGAAGAATCCAGAGGAGGAATGAGAAACAGACTGGACATGGCCAGGGCTATCTGTGAGAGAAGGGAGAACATCAATAAATGGAGAGAAGGAGAAAGAGAGACAGAGACAGAGACACAGAGAGAGACAGAGACAGAGAGACAGAGACACACACACACAGAGACAGAGAGAGACAGAGAGAGACAGAGAGAGACAGAGAGAGAATAGTGGGAATAGCAGGGGCTGGAGGGGGAAACCTGCTGTTATAAAAAGTACAAGAAGGGTATCAAGGAGCAGAAAAGCCTGGGGAAGAGAGGAAGATTGGTGGAGAGGCATTGAAATGTACAACCAGTACTTAGGATTAGAGACTGGGGGAGCCTGGATTCTCGCATGGGCTTTGATTTGCAAGTACAGGTATATGTCAGTGGGGCCATATGCCCCTATGTCAGAGCTAAGGGAAAATGACTTCTTTTGACAGATGGGAACCAGCTTCACAAGTTCCTGAGGAATTCTCGCTTTTATATAATCTCCATAAATCCTCCTATCATCCGTGTTGATCTGGGCCTAGACTCAGTTATGGACTGAGTCAGTGAGCCTACCCTTTTGATACAGAGTGGGGTGTGTGTTTTGGACCTGACAGCACTGTTCTAATTCAGCATTTTGAATGTGTTTGACATTGTTCTAAATATATTTAACTCCATAATAAATTTATGAGCTATGCATAAAGGCTAAGTACTTCTTGTCTGAAGTGTTTGAGTTGAAAATGCTTCAGGTTTTAAAAACTGCAATATTTACATATAAATAATGAAATATCTTGAGATGAACTCAACTCTAAGCAAAAATTCATTTCTCTTTCATGTATATTATACACATCACATGAAGATTAATATATATATATATACATATACATATATATTAATTTTGTACATCTAACAAAATTCCACATTGTGAGTTTATTTGTTTGTTTCTGGTGGAGTACCTGTGCCTAGAGAGTTTAAGTTTTTGGACCAGATTAGATTTTGGATTTTTGGATTAGGAAAGCTCAACCTGTACTGTATTTTTCTTTTTCTTCTTTTCTTTTTCTTTTTTTTTTTCTTAGCCAAAGAATAAAGGCCTGAGTAGCAATCATTTGCTTAAAGTTCCACAGCATGCAAGTAGATGTGTTCTGAACAGACTTTAAACACATGGAAGTTGTGCCTATGCTACTGAGGTTGTAGGCAATGACGAAAGATTAGAAAAGTAGAATAAAAGAGATGGGGATGGGGGAAGGGAAGGGAGGAAAGAAAGGAAGAACAAAGAAAGGAGAGAGAGAGAGAGAGAGAGAGAGAGAGAGAGAGAGAGAGAGAGAGAGAGAGAGAGAGAGAGAAGAGCTGGTCAATTGGAGCTACATTCTTGGTTCTCACTCTCAGGATCAAGACTTGATGCTTTAGCCCACCATTAGTAGGAGGCACAGCCAAGCAGTGAGAAGATTGCTCTGTGTTACTTTTACTTTAGAGAGGTACTTTGCAGGCAGTATAAAGAGTGTGTTGAAGGGTGAAATTAGTGGCAAAAGGGGAAGGGGAGTGTACATTTAAGAGATAATGGGTTCTGATTATATTGGAAGCTGTGTTTATGATATTCTTTATAGCCTCACCAATTACTGTTTATGGTAAACCAAAGGAAAGCATATGAACTCTGTATCACTGGCATTTATCACCTACAACAGAATGTTATACAGCACAGGCAAGCATCAAGTAATCCTAGCCAAGGTGCATGTGAAGATGGCATGTCTGGAAAATCCCATTAGTACTGTCCTTATTTACTAGGAGGCTATTTGTGTTGTGCTTCAAGTATAAATTCCTGTTTTATCTTTTCAGAAACTACCCTAGTATAGAACTTGAATCAAATGCAAGTGAAAACTTAAACCTTTATGTAGCTTGAGTGTCTTACTTGAACCAGAGCAAGGATTTTGTCAGTAAGTCTATAAATGGAGTCTTCCTCCTCTTTCACTGTCTCCAAGACTTCAATATATTAGACTTTTACCTACTTACTGCAAAAGAACTTGTATAGCAGTGGCAAAGTGCTCTTGCCAGAAAGAGACTTGGGAAATTTGGCTGTTGCCTAACTGTACCCACAGTTCTTGGGGGAAAGCTTGGAGAGACTAAGCATGGTTTGTAAGGGCTATGTCACATTCCCACCACTAAACATGACCTCACCTTTTATCCTTTAACTGGCTGAGCCTTCTTTGCTCTTGACAAGCCAAGCTTGTCTCTGCTTCTGACTCTCCACATTTGGATTTCTTCTGCCTTGAAGGTGAATGCTGCAAATGGTGCGGTGGTCCACTCTTATCTCCACAAATATCTGGGTTCCTCACAAAAATCAACCCAGAAAGTCCTTGACACCCCACCTGCCTTCTAAAATTGCACACTTCCCACTTCCCAGCTCCTCTTCAGCTTTGTTTCTCTGCTTGACACTTGTCATTACTTGAGCATACATTACAGACTACTTCTTTGTTACATTGTTACATTTCCCTCTCATTGTCTGCCACTCCTGCTAAGATAAGTGAGGGGAGATTCTGCTGTTTTCTGTATTGCAGGAACTCCTAAGAAGCCTGACTTTTCTTTCTTTTTTCTTTCCCTTTGTTCTCTGACCTCCTTCCTTCTTTCCCTCCCTCCCCCTCTCCCTCCTCCTCCCTTTTTCCATTCCTTCTTTTATTCATGAGGCAGGGTCTCATGTAGCCCACTTTGAGGTATCTATGGAGCAAGGGATGACCTTGAATTTCTCCTCTATCGCCAGCGTTTATCCCCAAGCCCATTTTATGAAACCCTGGGATGCAATCCAGGATTCTTGCATACTAGGCAAGTGCTCTACAGCCCAAGAAATGCTAACTTTTCCTAAAAGAGTATACAAATATGGCCTCTGTTTCCTGCTCTTCGTAGATCTTGTTTCCTTTAGCTTGGTGTGAAGGTGAGGTGTAGGAGACAGGAGTACAGCTGATAATTATCCTACAGGCATGCTTATTCTGTTCACCTCTTAATAGATGTGGTCCCTTTCGGCCAATAGTGAAGCTTTATCTTGCTTCTTGCTTTGTACTCAATGGTATGGAAGCTGCAGTTCCGTTGTAGCACCTCATTGTAGGGCTAAATGTTTTACATGTGAACCAGTTCATTATGCCACTGGACACAAGGTGTACTACCTAGAGTGTAGTGCTGTAAAACCATGCTTCTCTGTAGCACTGAGCAATCGATTCTTATTTATGTGGCTATTATTTTTCATGCACCAGACAGGACATTTTGTGCTTTAGCTTAGGAATCCTAAGGATCTCAGTTATTAACTGTCTAGAGTTACAAATGGAGCCGTCTTTTGTAATGCTGTCATTCCTGATTATATCTTCTGTAATGAGAACTTTAATTACCAATAAATTGTACTTAAGCAACATGTACAGCATTCAAGCAATAGCCACAACAGTTTGAGCTCTTTATAGGATCTCCCAATAGAGCCCGGAAGTTAGAGCCCAGTGACTTGCAGGGCAAAGAACATGCCAGCCCTTGTCCTTTAGAAAAAGCCTTACCAGGGGTGGGACTTTGCACCTTCCCCTACCCCTCTGTTTCCCTGACTTAAGGTTTAGGGACCTCTTTCACTTGTAGTAATTTGTTTAGCACAGACACACCTGAATAGCACCATGATATAAAATTTTAAAGTCATTTGTTGACCCTCTCAGGCAGCCTTTTAAGAACTGGGTGTTTTTGCTTTGAGAGGTACTGAGAATGCTGGTTAGATCTGTGAGAAGAGCAATGTCTGTGGTACTGGCTCCCTTGTAGAGCTGGCCTTGACCTCCTTTTCCCTACTCAGACTCACTCCTTACAGCTCAGACTTACCTACACATTGTACAACTTGGAAACAAAACAGGAGATGATGTGGTTTCTTGTCCACCATATTTCCTGGAAGTCAGTGTGCCAGGAGCCATTGGGGGTTTCTTGAAATGGAGAATGAGAGGAATGTGGTTCTGCCCTGGTGCTGTTCTGAGCAAACAACATAATAAACATGGGTGGAACAACCTTCTAGAGATTCTCAGTCAGATGCCATAGTCTCCAAGTACTTCAATCTGTAAAATCCAACTAAACAGGCACATCTCAGAAAAACACCGGGAGGCCAGGGATTTCCTTAATAAGATAAGCTCAGGAACTTTGGGAAGGTTGAAGAACTCTCTGGAAAGGAAAGGCTAATTAACATTCCTCAGATCACAGGGTGAGAAACTACCTGCCAGTAGGGACACATTCCACAGGGTGGACCTTTGCCCACCTTCAGACCAGGGAAGTCCTTGCCACCTCATTCCCTAAAAACCAATCAGTTTAAAAAGTCACACTGTTCTACCAATCACATTGTGTCTAAGGTCTGCTGCCTTGAAAATTGTATAAAAGCTCACTGAACAAGCTGTGCTGGGTTGCCTCCTTTTCTGAGGGTCAAGGACGGCCTCAGTACACTGAAATAAAGATCCTCATGTTCTTCCAGTCGATCGGGCTCCATGTGATTCACTCAGGGGGGTCTCTGGTAAGCTAAAGTTCGTCAGGATCTTACAAACCCACCCCTGACCCAGTTTAATCCCAGTTTAATAAAGTGTGAATAAAAAAACCCCAGAGATTTGTGTCACTCTGCTTGATAAAGGTGTAGAAATACCCAGATAACTTGTAATATCAGGACCATGTGCATCTGAGTAGCAATGAATATAGGGAAAGTGAAGAAGATGGAAACAGCTTTAGAAGGAGAGAGCCCCTCACCCCCTTCCCTATCCCCCCACCAGACGAAAAAGGTTAAATTTCAATAAGTTGGATGTAAATGAGGAGCTCTCTACTACCCACTGATACATTGTGTCATATTGCTAACATTCTGACCAATTACGCTCACATTTGTGGCTCTAGTTTTGAAAGCTAAAGTAGAGAAAGAGTTACAATAGAGGGTTAAAGGTATTTGCAATAGTGTATAAAGTTCCCTAGAGAGGAAGTTTTGTTTGGAGTGTTTGAAACAGTTTCTATGAGGATGTTTACAGTATTAAAATGTCTCCCCTCCCCCAAGAAGGTCTGAGTCTTTCTGCTAAGACTGTTAAGCTTGTAGGATTAGAATTGCCTTTATATGATGGCTCACACGGCAGGGGAGCTTTATCACTGCAAAGCTTTGGTCTTATTTTTTTTACAACAAACCTTTGCCCCATGCTTACTTCAGCTAAAGTCAAAGTAGCTAGTTTAGATGTTGTTATTTGCTCTGAAAATTTTGGCATATAGCCTTATGCTTGGCATTTTAAGTTTTAATTTAAGTTTAAGAATGTATTTGTCTATCTAACATGACAGGCATCTCTCTATTGCATTAGAGTATGTGGCAGAGTAGTAATTACTGTATGATGTAAGCACATAGACATGCTTAATCTCTTACTCGATCCCTAAACATGCATAAACATGTGTACAGTCAGACTTGATTGGTCAAAGAGGATTTTTCTTTTCCTTTTTAAATTAAATGTTTAAAATTAAAGTATGACTACCTCACTTAGACCCTTCCCTTCCATGAGGGCCTCCTACGTGTCCCCTTACTTGCTCCCAATTCAATATGTGACGAATCAATATATGAACCAATATATGCATCAATATATGAACCAATATATGCATCAATACATGAAACAACTTTATATGCATCAATATATGAAACCACAACTTGCTATACCCATTTGGTATGGTTTATGCTTGTGTGATTCCCGGGCTGTCCACTTTGTAGTGGAAAACAGATTGAGGGCTCACTTTTGGAAGTTGTAAATTCTCTCTTTCTTAGCAGTTGCTCTTGTATGTAGTTCTTTGCCAAGGGGGTATGGCTGAGTGATGTAACCCCTTCTGCTTTAGCATGTCTATTGACATCATCATTATTCAGGGTTTGGTTTGTTTAGGCTGCCATAGTCTTGAGGAGTCGTGGGTGTAGCTTTCCTGTCATCTCTAGGAGACACAATTTCACAATACATTTTCTGGTCCTTCAGTTCTGGCAACCATTCCAGGCCTTCTTCTAGGATGTTCCATGATTCTTAGGTTCAGGAGTTGTGTTGTAGATGTAACTGGTAGGGCTGGGATCCACACAACCACTGATCTCAAAAGCTTTTCTGAGCAGGTACATTATACATGCCTAATATCTCAAATCCTGGGTGGAGGCAGGGGAATTGCTATTAGTTCCAGGACAGCCTGGGCTACATAATGAATTCCAGACCAACTTAGGCTACAGAGTAAGGCACTCTTTCAACAAACAAATAAGCAAATAGCATTGCCATGTATAAAATGTGCCCATTTGAAAGCTAAAATGTACAGGGGGTTTTACAAAGAAATACATTATGATATCCACACTATGACCATTCAATGTACTGAAAGATAAAATAAAATAACATTCATGTATTGTCATGTAATAGTAAAATCCTAATGAACCAACCTAAATTACATTAAAATGAACAAATTGTCTGAAGACCTAGAGTGAATTGCTTATAGCCTTGACACAAAATTTCATTGCCTTGATTTGCTTCATTGGTATGCTTTACAAAGCCATTTGTATCATTTGCTGGGAGTCAGAGACAGGACCACTTTAAAGTCCTCTCATCGAATGGGCTCCAGTAAGCTTGACAGCAAAAAGGGAAAACAAGACACAGGAAGATGCTTTGTCCACTTCAGGATCCTGCATCTTAAAAGCCAGTATTGGGTTCTGAGCAAAACAAATGGGAAGAATTCCAGTGTTATCAAAACCTCATTTTTTTCAAAATGTTTCCTGCCCACCCTTTCTAGTTTTCACCAAAATTAATATACTTAGAGAGTTTGTCATGCTATAAAGCATCTGAGAGTGCTCCTGTGGCTTATTTGTGCCACAATCACCTCAGCACTTTATCCAGGAATCGCATCACTAAACTATTATTGCCTCCTGAAGAGAGGTCAGAAAGGAGAGTCAAAGAATCCTTGAGACTTGCTTGTAACTGTCCAAGACACTGCCACTGGGATTTTATCATTGAAACCTATAAATGCAGGTTAACTTCAGGTGGATAATGTTGGCCTTTGACCTTACCCACAGCCTACAGATCCTGAGATAGGATCATCTACAGCACAGTTGTTTCTCTAACATGCTCTTGTTTATCAGAATCACATGGAGACCAGTTGGTGAGCTTCAAAGGGCATAGCATTTATGTTTCAACTCCATCTCTTGCAGGATCCTGGGTTGGGAGCATCCTATCCCACCTAGCTTCTTTCCTCTCTCTGTATCTGCAAAACTGGAAAAATGTTCTTTGCACCACATTAGGACTCTATGAAAATTAAATGAACTCACATGGATAAAATTAGTGTAACCTTGGGCTGGAGACAGGTAACAAGCAGACATCAGTGCACGCGCATGTCTAGAGCTTGTGTGATTTGAGGTTCAGCTTTATATATCATTTACCATAATATAAATTATTTGGACATTCTATGCTGTAGTTTCACTGAGTGAGCTTTTATTAGAAGCATGTAGTGCATCTTAAACCCACTTTTTCTATTCCGTAGATATTACTTATTTTTATATAGTGTTGTTTTTTTGTAAGAGCCAATATTAAGTGTCTTGATCCCAACAAAATGTTTTTTTTTTAGTGTAAAACATTACTATGTGTTCTGAGGTATAATCACTCTCACTGTTCACACAGATGACTGTAAATAATCTCCTGATATTAAAATTCTTCTTCTTTTTTTTTAACTGATACTTATCTCTACCAGTGAAAATAGATGTCAGCAAAACACTATTACTTTAGGATGATAACAGAAGGTTCTTCTAAATTTTGAAAAGCTATTTTCAAGGTACAAAAATGTCTTTGAGATGGTTTTCTCTAGTCCTTAGAATCTAACCTCCTGGTGACCTGTTTACATAAGACCATTTGCCCAAGAGGCAGTGGGAAAGGGCCCTGGCTTCTGAGTCAGAGCTCTAGACATGCATGCTGGCGCCTCCACTCACAAACTGTCCTTTATTTATTTATGTCTTGAGTGGAGAGAAAATGGTGAATTAACCTTTAGGAGCCTCAACTTCCTAATCAACAAATTATAGATACAACCTAATTATTATTTTTAATTCTTAAATGTATTATTTACAATATTAACAAGCATTATTGAGTAGAAGGTGGAATATACATTTACAGGACAGAAGATGATGGTGAACTCACACTAAAGCTTACTACATGCTTGACTTCAGCATTGTGGCTATATGTGGTATGTATATACAGAACATTTGGCTAACACACAGTAGAGCCTTAGACAGTGTTCCAGACCTCTTTTTTACAAAGATGGGTGGGGTTGCTGCTGTGTGGATACACCTAAATGAGAGACAATGTGGATTGAGGGACTGGAGTAAATGGTATGTTTGCATGTCATCTACCCAATGGCTCTTTATATTACTTTCATGTTTCCTGCAGAAAGATAATAACAAGCTCATGTGACTAATAGAATCTGCAGCAAAAGTTGTATTTAACCTTTATCCCGATGACTTTACAACATTTAAATCAAATTGCTCTTTATTTCTTGGTCATTTCCAGGAATACTTAAGAAAGCAGAAATAAAGGTTACTACTTCACTCTTGACAAAGACTTCCTTTTCTCTTTATCTTTGATCAGGTGGGTTTTGTCTCCTATCAATTTCAAGGCAGGTAAAGGTTAGAACAAAGAGTTCTATTTAAATGCACTAGCACATCGTTGGAAAGAGGCCACTTGGATAAACTGAAATCTTAATGACAGAGAAAAATAAAATAAACCAAAAGAAAACAGTTTGGGGACTTTACAGAATTTTGCCAAGCTTCTGATTCTATATAAAGTAATAAAAGTATGATTTTTTTAGAGTCTGTCTGGAAATTATGGATTCAATTAAGTAACCATTCCAACTTCTGCAGATCTTGAAGGTACAACTTTCATACGTGTGGTACTTACTTGGGATTTAATGCCTTTGAGGGTTTTTGTATTTCATTTTTAAAAATTATTTCCTTTATATTTTGAGATTATAATAACATCATTTTCCCCTCCAAAGCCTCCCAAATAGCTCTCCTTGCCTTCTTTCAAATTCATGGCCTTTATATGTATACAAAACTAAATAGTAAAAACAAACTGCTCAGCTTGGATAACGCTACTTGTATGCAAGTTTTCAGGGCTGATAGTTAGGTACTAGATGACCAATCCATGTGTTCTTTGCCGAGACAGAATGTTTCTTCCAATCTCAGCATTGCCTACTTGCCTGTAGTTCTCGTGAGGCGAGGAGGCCTCATAGGCTTTCCTCAATGATGTTAGCATGTCTACTGTGCTTATCCATGTTTAGCTTATGTTTAGACAGTTATGCTTGTAAGACTGTATGGTGGTTGCTTCTGAGTATTTCTAGGAGACACAATCTCACAGCAAGTTCCCTGACTCTCTGGCTTTTACAGTCTTTCCACCCATCTTCTGCCCTGTTTCCTGAGCCTTGACTGCAGGAGTTGGTTTGCAGACAACCACAACCAATCAAAATGAAGAGTCAGTGGAGCCTAGTCCCAACCGATACATCCACAGAGGTTTTCATTTATAAGGTGGCTAAATCTCAAATGTCCAGTTAGCATGCGTGTACATTTGGTGCTGGGTGCAATCATACCAATTGCGGTCTGGTGGACACCTGCTCTGCACACATTTGCCCTAGATAGGAAGAAGTGAGTATTAAATATCAGTGTCTGCACAGTGGTCTAGTTTTCTGCAAAACATGGCAGGCATTCAGGAAAGCATTGAAGTCTTCTAAAAAAGTTTTATGCTCGGTGTATTTTAAAAAAGGCCTCAGCTTTAATATATATTACTCAATTACTTGAAATATATTAATCCCTTTGACATTTTATGTCATATTTTTTAAAAATCTATTTTTTATCTTACATGTATGTGGTGTGTATCTCAATGTATGTATGTGCACTACTTGTATGTAGGTGACTACAGAGACCAAAAGAGGACATTGGGTCACCTAGAACTAGTGTTACAGGTGGTTGTGAGAAGCCCAGTGTGGGTGAAGGTGATCAGATTTCATCCTCTGAATAATCCCAACTGCTGAGCCATCTCTCCAACCCCCATTTTATGCATTGTTTGAAAACGCTTTTGCAAAGCACTGAGTGCTCTGAGAGTCTCCCGGTACCCTCTCTCTCCTTTTATTTTGTATATATGAATGTTTTTCTTGAATTTATCTCTGTGTGTACCTGATGCCCACGGAGTCAGAAGAGGCTACCATTTTCCTTGGAACTGGAGTTATGGATGGTTATGAGCAGCCTTGTGGGTGCTGGGAATTGGACTCATGTTCTTTACAAGAGTAACCAGCACTCTTAACCACTGAAACATCTCTCCAGCCCTGCTTTAAAATTCTAATGGCATTGCTGAATTTGTGCATGTTTGGCATTTTTAAATGGTGTTTTCACTTTCATTTCTTTCTTCTAGCTTTGAGCCTGCTCCTGTTAGGGTAAACATCTTCCTGGGTAATTAATCACTGTGGAATCTGGAGCACTAGCAGGAAGTCAGGTAGTCTGCTACTGAGAGCAGAAAGGAAATCTTTCCCAAGGCAGAAAACAAGAATAACAGTATGTAAAATGTTCCACATTGAAAAAGGGGGAATGAGTAGGAGAATTACATCACATGCTTCTACCACTTTACTAGGTTCTCCATTTATAACTGGGGATATGAGGCTTCTTGGTGCTGGGGCACTAAGAGTTGACCCATGTATTGAGATTTAGTTTGACATTTCTGGCACTGACCACAACCCAGTTCACCTCCTTTGTAACTAAATTCTAGCTCCCAACTTTTGTGGGGAGACATCCAATATAATCACACATCTCCTCGTTAAGAGTCTCCTTACAGTGAGGGCCTGGCAAATTTATTTCTAGTTAGACACCATTGGCTCATGGGGCTCAGTGTATAGGTCTATTGGGGGAATAAACATTATAGGAGAAGCATTAATATCTACTTATAGAATCTGACAGATTGGAAAGTAGAGGTAAAAGGAAATGTGTTGGAAGATGACAAAGGACATTTCCATCCCTTACCCCTCTGTAGAGGGAAATGGGAGGCATCTAGCAGCCCCAGGCATAGAGCTACATCAGCAAACTCTTCAGTCATTCTTTCATCCTTTTATTCAAGTGAACCACCCGCCTGCTTCGGCTCCTGTGTCTGCAGACCTCTCACCCTCCACTACAGTCTACATCATCCTTTGACCACACACTATTGTTTTGTTCCCCAGTGTTGGAAAACATCTACTATCTGGTTATAGAACCCATCTCTTGCTAGCAGTACTCCAGACTCCAGAGTGATTAATTGCTCAATAAAATGTCTTCTAAGAAGGTTAACCTTCGTCCTAATATCCCCACATCACCAGTGTCCCATCCTGCTATTGATTTGTCTCAATCCACAAATCTGCTAGCCCTGTATTCTGTACAGCACTCTCTGCAGCTCCATGAGATCCTCCATCTGTTACCTTATTTCTGAAACCTCATAATTTCACACACCACTCTCCTAGCTCCCTCCCTTAAGGTTAGTTCCTTTAGAAATTTCTAAACAGTTTTTTTTCCCTCCTGTTGCTACTGCAAGCTTGAAGGTTTTGGTGTCTGCGAACTGGGCGTCTTGGCTAGGCTTCTCACTACACTGAGTTCCACCCACAGCTGAGATACAGGGATCACTCGCTTTGCTGAGCACTGCCTTGGCCTGTTTACCAGAGTGTCAGTGTCTATACTAAACAGACTGACTGTTCTTCTGTTTTTCTCATCTGATTTGCCCTGGCCTCAAAGCTCTATATGTTGGATGCCCTGAAGGATGTAGATTATGTTTTGGTGTATTGTTCTCTATACTCACTGCTTAGATCATGACTTAGACACAGGAGTTAATCAGCATCCATGTGCTGCTGATCCCCACATTTCTAACTATAGCCATAACCCTCCTCTAAGTCTAGTATATTCTGCACAAGTGGTTTTGCTCATCTCTGGTCCCAGGGTCCTCATCACAGTGAGATGTAATTCCATTTTTTTTTTAAATTTCTAAGGCTAGGAATCCTGAAATCTTGCACAGGACTCTGTGTTCTCTGACTGTTTGGGTACCTTCTGTTTTTAAGAGCTGAGTTCCCAAGTTGAATGAGAGGAAAAATGAGACTTTAAAATACAATATGACTGATAAAATGGTAAATATAACTACACCATCTTCAAAGTGGTAATTCTATGTGTAACAGTAGTATATGTATGCTATATCACACACACACACACACACACACACACACACACACACACACATGACAGGAAGGCACAGATAGTGATCTTGTAGGAAGGAGACTTCAGTTCACATTGGTCATGAGACCATAGACAAATGCTAAGTGTTTTCCTCCACTCTATTCACTATGCAATAAAACTCAATGTGTGCATGTGAGAGTTAGATCAGAAAACTGACATGCAGAACAAAGCAGACATTCATTTGTTTCCTTTACACACCTGGAACTTCACAAGTCAATCTCTATGACCTGTTACTTTTTCTAAAAAAATAATATTTTGACAACTTCCTAGATTCTCATTCATTATCAGGTATATTTTTATGCATATTCCTTATATAAATCTTTGGCATCATGTTGTTGTTATCCTCACTGTTCCTTATAGATCAGTCTTGTCCTTCCCATTCATCCAGTAGTATCACATTAGCTTACTTCTATGAACAGAAAGCTGGATACATCTTTTACACTGCAGGGTAGTAGTGAGGGAATATTTATTCTTTAACTGTAACTATGTCTCTTTGACTCACACTGGAACAGAGGTTCTTATGAAGTCATCAACATGGTAATACAAACAATCCCCACTGAGTAAATGGTAGAATTGTCCATTGGAAAACATAAATCAAAATCATGACTATCTTTTCATCTGCTTCAGTCAGGTCATTGACACAATAGCAGCAGCATGGATATTTTTTACCATGGTAGAAATGTCATATGAAGGGCATTGTGTGGTAATAAATATCAGGCATCGTTTTTTTAAGCTAACCTCTTTGAGGACAGAAGTTATTTATTTTCCATATCTCATGACAACTGGCAAGTAGAGGCTGAACTGAGGTTCTTGAATGCCTCAGTACTGAGATATCTGCCTTTTCATTGCATTTGGGATAGACTTATTTTGTTCCTGATTTTGCCATTTGGATATTGGCAGTCAGAGAGGGATCTAATAATATAACATCAGAAATTATAGGCTGTGAGGGAACCCACACACATACTGTTTGTCAAACAATTAGGATATTTCTGAAGTGTGAACAGATGTATAAAAGAAATTAGCAAATAAAAAACAACCCAATTTAAAAAAAAATCTGATATTAACATAATTAATTTATATGTGTTTTTTCCAGCTTACACTAATTAAAACCTCTAGGGTCTTGGTCAAGTTTGAGACTTAGAGTTTACCATTGTTTAGTTTCTTGTATCAAAACAATGCTAAATATCAAATATTATGCCTTATCAGTTTTTGCCCAGGTCAAACTCCTTTCATCTAAGCTTCTATGCCAGAGATTTGTAGCCAAATTGTCTCCAGTTGGGAACTCTCAAGGCCTGCTTAGCTTTCAATGATAAGCAATCCCCTGGCGAGTCTATGTGCTAAATATTTCCTGGTTTTGCAGTGGCACACATCAGGCATGGTTATTGTGTATGGATGGGGATTTTCATTTTTAACATGTTCTTGAATTCTCTGGACATGTACTGTTTCCATCTGGTCCTCATAAAAACATTTCCTATTTGTAATGCAGCTCAGGCTCATGCTCAAAGCATCATTGTGATTCTACACATGGCTCCAGTTTGACAGAGCAGATATTCTTCAACTTCGGATTTGTGTTTGATTCTGCATTTCTTTGTTTCTTCTTTCCTTCCTTCCTTCCTTCCTTCCTTCCTTCCTTCCTTCCTTCCTTCCTTCCTTCCTTCCTTCCCTCCCTCCCTCCCTCTTTCCTTCCTTCCTTCCTTCCTTCCTTCCTTCCTTCCTTCCTTCCTTCCTTCCTTCCTTCCTTCCTTCCTTCCCTCCCTCTTTCTTTCCTTTCTATATAGTTCTTTCTTTCTCTAAATTTAGAAGTAAAATTTGATTGAAATGCTACATTTATCTCCAACAACAATCATAGCGAGCACACCATGACAACAGGCACACTTCCCACTTGCCTCTGTGCAGTTTAAAGCTGCAGGAGAAGCAACTGCATTGAGCCCAGGCCAAGGGAACTGAGCAGTCGTCATAGTTTCCTGTCATTTCACAATCTGTTCTCAGTCATCACACATGGAGGAGTATTTTCGGGGATTTGAACATTTTCACGAAATAGCCAAACAAGTGGGATCCTCTTTGCTGCGTTTCGTAGTACCCTGGGGGAGCAGTGCAACCCAAAGCTCCTCATCCCTAGGAAGTCCTTTGCTGTATCATTAGATGACAGCGCACGGATGTGGTTAGCCAGTATCAATGAGCTCCTTATTTATGGCTGATTGTGTGCCACCAGCTTCATAAACTCAATTCAGTGACTCTTGATAATATTAGCGACCCTATTTAAGGATGGAGAAATTGAGACAAGAAGGCAAAAAGACCACAGCTAGCAAACCGCAAACCCAGGATGTAAACCAAGTGTCTCGCCTTAGCTTCGGGAACTGTTTGATTCTAGAACAATTTTGAACTGTTCAGTTCTTGGGAACTACACGTTCTAGATCATGACGCCCTCCCTCCCTTAGGCATCATGCTTCATTTGTAGCTCCCTCTCCTTGAGTATTTGCTTATTTTAGCGTTTAATCAGGGATGAGTGCAATAATTATTTGAAATAGGCAGAAGCAAAGTTTATGAACTGGAACAGTAGACAATGGAAAACGTGCTCTCCCTTCCCAGGTCTATAATGCTCCAGGACCCAAGGGATAGGCCTAGATACTCTCAAGATGATGGTGTGGAATTTTCACTCTCAAGCTTGAAAGAACTGTCTTTATTTAATTTATTGCTGATTAATGATACAGATATTTGAAAGGCATGATTAAGCTAAAATATAAATAATATGAGTTCACACCCTCATATTAAGTGCATAATCTTTTCAGTAACGTCATATACATTCATCTTGTTCAGAGAGCCTTGAGTCCAGTCTTCTCATCTTTCAGAAACAAAATTTGGTAACATTTAAACAACTCACACTTCCTGCTCTTCTCTGGCTTCTGGTGACAAGAGCACTCTGGTGGTGGGGGTGGGGGTGATTATGATTGCCTATGGATATTGGGATTACTGTCATCTTTTTGGTTTTTGTGACTAATACTATTATAAAGATAAATGTTCAACTATCTGGGACCTTACTTTCAATTCTTTGGGGGCATGCACCTGGAAGTAGAATTGCTGGAACATATCACAATTCAGCTTTTAATTTTGTGATGAGCTGACATACTGCTGCCCATAACAGCTGTACCAATGGACAATGGACAATTGACAATTGCACCAGGGCTCTGATTTCTCCAAATCCTTGCCAATATGTGCTATTTTCTCTTTTTTTCTCTGTAATCATTTTAATAAATATGTGAAGAAATATTGTTGTGGTTCTGATTTGTATTCCCATTTAAATTAATTACATTATATACTGTTCCACACGCTTCTTAATCTCTTTTTGTTGTATTCAGATGTGAGAGATCTTTGTATATTGTATATTGTATATTCATACAATTGGCAAATATTTTTCTAGTCAATAGTTATATTTTTACTCTGTTGATTATGTTTGTTTGCTACACAGCAGTTTTAAACTTTTGAATTGTTTGACTTATTGTTGTATCACTGTGACCAAATATCTGATAAAAATCTTAGGGGAGGGGTTTTATTACATCTCAGACTTTCAGAAATATTGTTCATCATAGATGGAAGGACCTGGTAGAGAAGAACAGATCCCATGATGGTGTTCAGGAAGCAAAGAAAAGGGGAATGTAGGGAAGGACCCAGGCAGGATACAGCTGTCAAGAATAAACTCCCAGTGACCCACCTCTAATCTATCTCGACTGACAATAATTCCGTCATGGTATGGTGTCTTTTTAAGGCACCCACCCATTCACTGGTTAATACCTCCAATCTAGCTGTCTGTGGAAGTACCTTCACAGACATATCAGGCACATTCTTTACTAGTCTAGGTGTTTCTTAGTCCAATCAGGTTTCTAATTATGATTAACCATGAAGGACGTATTGTAATTTGCTTGTATTTACCTTTGAAGTCATTATCCATAAATCATTGTTAAGTCCAAATGTCATGAAGCTTTTCCCACCAAGTTTTCTTATAAAGATTTTATAGTTTTGGCTAGATTTTTGACCTGATTTGAATTGATTTTTTTTTTTTAGAGTTTTACGTTTTATTTATTTTTTTTTAGTTGGTTATTTTATTTATTTACACTTCAAATGTTATCCCCCTGCCCCATTTCCCTTCTGCAATCCTCCTATCCCATCCCCTCCCCCTGCTTCTATAAGGGAGATTCCCCTACCCACCCATTCACTCCCACCTCATAGCTCTAGAATTCTCCTAGTATCCACAGGACCTAGGGGCTCCCTTCCCATTGATCCCAGATAAGGCAATCCTCTGCTACATAAGCAGCTGGAGCCATGGATCCCTCCACGTATACTCTTTTGTTGGTAGTTTAGTCCCTGGGAGCTCTGGGGGTCTGGTTGACTGACGTTGTTGTTGTTGTTCCTATGGAGTTGCAAACCCCTTCAGTTCCTTCAGTCCTTTTCCTAATTCCTCCATTGGGGTCCCCGGGTTCAGTCTGATGGTTGGCTGCAAGCATCAGCCTATGTGTTGGTCAGGCTCTGGCAGAGCATCTCAAGGGAACAGTCATACCAGGCTCCTGTTAGCAAGTGCTTCTTGGTATCAGCAAGAATGTCTTGGTTTGGTGTCTGCCGATAAGATGCATCCCTAGGTGGACCAGTCTCTGGATGGCCTTTCCTTCAGTCTCTGCTACACTCTTTGTCCCTGCATTTTTAATTGATTTTTAAAAAAATAATAAACCATAAAAATTTAAGATAATTCAATGGTAGACTGAAATGAATATGCTTTTTGTTGCATAAAAATTACATTTGAGGGAATCATTTGCTATGACAGTATATGCATAAAATCTTCACCATGATTCAGAGTTGCTCATTGTTTGGATTTTACAGTCACCAAAGCCTGAATTGTACTTTACAGAAATTTGTAGGCTAAAATCCCAGAAGTGTGTTTAGGGGTAGTTCCTGATATCTGGAAGCTGTGATACTAATTCCAACCCAAAATTTATTTAGCAACATTTTATAAAACTCAAGGTAACAATACAAACAGATACTTTAAGAATCCAACACCATGGCAAAATGCAGTCCAAAGCTATGCACAGGCTGTAAAAGTCATCTTTCTTTTCTTCACTTGGAAATCTAGCTTTCCCAGCATGATTGTTGAAAAGACACAACTTTAAATGAAATTGTAACTATATAGCTAGAAGCCTCCAGTTTCTCTTTCATTTCAGCACAGACTATAATGGATTTAGATGAATAATTTTTAGAGTTCTGAATTTGGAATCCTTTGTCCCCTAAGGATACTTGGCAACATGTGGAGTCAGTCTTGATTGTTCTGTTGTGGTTGGGGTGGGCGGAAGTGGTCCTATTAGTAGCCAGTGGGCTGAGGATGGAGATGTTGATAAAAGGTCTCCAATGCATATGCCAACTCCATAGCAAAAAGAGTTTCCTGTGCAACTTTGGTCTGGCAGTGCTAGGGCTAAGGAACTGTGGTCTTAAGTACAGTCAAAGCCATGCTGTAGGGCTGAAATTCTGAGAAGCCTGCTCATTTTATTTGGTGATGGTTGTAGTTTTCCCATCTGAAGGCTTGGCAACAGTTGCTCTAGAGGTGACTGCCCAAGGGCCCAATCATATGCCTAATTTCATAACATTCAGATAGGTTTTAATAACAGCACGTCTCTCAGAATTTTCTTTTTCCTTTCAAGCACATACTTTTTTATATTTTTTTGGTTATGAGCTTAGCCTTTAATGGCTGAGCCATCTTTTCAGCCCATACTTTCTTAGTCTCTTACCATGAGTTCCCATGTATACTTTCATTTTCTGTTTTTATTCAGGAGGCAGATAAATAATTGCTGAGTTGATCATGGACTTGTATTTTATAATGGCCATAGATTACAAGAATTCTCACAGTCTACTTGGCCCAGCTATGACTTATAGTTTTGAGCTACTCAGGATAAAAATTTCCAAAGAACATTATAAACAGGAAGAACATTATTTGACAATAATAACTGACTTTATAGTATCCAGACCTCATGTTCCAGCTCCTGAACTGGGTGAAAAAACAGAGTCATTCTATATTGGCTGAGTATAATCTAGGAAGCTTTATTAAGAGTTTTGTGACTAAGCTAAGAGTTGCCTGGATAAAAACAAACTGTGAGATGATATTTCTGTTTTGGGCTGGAGAGATGGCTCAGCCATTGAGAACACTACTTGCTTTTCCAGAGGACTCAACATTGGCTTCCAATACCCATGTGGGTATCCAATGCCCATGTTTGGCCACTGAAGCTCCCTAATACACACACTATATATCTATATTATATATTATATTATTATACATACCTTATTATTATATTATATATCATATATTATACATTGTATAATGTATGTTGTATACATTATATATACTATTTTTAACATATTGTATAATATATGACAAAATATAATATATTAGAATATATGATATTATACATTGAAATATATTATGAAATAGTATATATTATATATGTAATATATAATATATATTATAATATATATCCGTTTAAATAGGCTATTTTAATTTGAAAGAATAGAAAGCTCTAAACCCAAAGGCTCTTAAGGTGAGAAAAGACTTGGCAGCCATACCATTCCAGAAATGGAAATAAGGCCGGCAAGGCTGACTGTCTGAGTTGAGGAGTAGAGCAGCAATGCCATGCAACTGAGAACAAGGCAGAGTTTGTAGTTTTAGAAGGAAAAAGAGAAGAAGTGAAGAGAACATCCTCTGGGATAGGGAGAAGCCTCAAGAGCTCACCCAGCCTTGGAGAGCTGCAGTTAGTAGCTTCATTTATCTGAATTCTGCTAGTTATGCAAAGGTTTGGCCAATCTGCTTCTAAGGATAAAGGCTCATCTGCATTCTCCATTTTGGAGACTTTGGTTCATGACCAAATGACTTTCTTGCTTTGGTTTTGTGGCATCACAATGCATTATGGCAGGAATATGTGGCATGAAAATCTATCACTTTTATGAGGAAAAGTAAAAGGGAACAAGGGAAGAATAGAGTTCCCCCAATCCCTTCAAAGGCATGTCCCCTTTGACCCAAGACCTTTCCATAGCTGCCTGGATCCAAAGACTCTACCACCTCCCAATACTGGGGAATAAGCAGTTAACATATAGCCTTTGGGGTAGAATTCAGAGTGAAACTATAGCAGCAGGTATATAAAGAACTGGCCTTTGCAAAAGACCTGTCAATAGGACAAAATGGCTACCAACAAAGTGGGAAAAGATCTTCACCAATCCTATATCTGATAGAGGGTTAATATCCAATATATACAAAGAACTCAAGAAGTTAGATTCCAGAGAACCAAATAACCCTATTAAAAATGGGGTACAGAGCTAAACAAAGAAACTGAGGAATATGGAATGGCTGAGAAGCACCTAAAGAAATGTTCAACATCCTTAGTCATCAAGGAAATGCAAATTAAAACAACCCTGAGATTCCACCTCACACCAGTCAGAATGGCTAGGATAAAAAACTCAGGTGACAGCAGATGCTGGAGAGGTTGTAGAGAAAGAGGAACACTCCTTCATTGCTGGTGAGATTGCAAGCTGGTACAACTACTCTGGAAATCAGTTTGGCAGTTCCTCTGGAAATTGGACATAGTACTACCAGAGGACCCAGCTATACCACTCCTGAGCATATATCCAGAAGATGCTCCAACATGTAATAAGGGCACATGCTTCACTATGTTCATAGCAGCCTTATTTATAATAACCAGAAGCTGGAAACAACCCAGATGTCCCTCAACAGAGGAATGGATACAGAAAATGTGGTACATTTATACAATGGAGTACTACTCAGCTATTAAAAACAATGAATTTATGAAATTCTCAGGGAAATAGATGGATCTGGAGAATATCATCCTGAGTGAGGTAACCCAATCACGAAAGAACATACATGGTATGCATTCTCTGATAAGTGGATATTAGCCCAGAAGCTTGGAATACCCAAGATACAATCACAAACCACAAGAAGGTCAAGAAGAAGGAAGACCAAAGTGTGGATACTTTGTTCCTTCTTAAAGGGGGGAACAAAATACCCATGGAAGGAGTTGCAGAGACAAACTATGGAGCAGAGACTGAAGGAAGGACAATCCAGAGACTGCTTCACCTGGGAATCCTTCCCATATTCAATCACCAAATCCAGACACTATTGTGGATGCCAACAAGTGCTGGCTTACAGGAGCCTGATATAGCTGTCTCCTGAGAGGCTCTGACATTACCCGACTAATACAGAAGTAGAGCCTCTCAGCCATCCATTAGACTAAGTACAAGGTCCCCAATGATGGAGCTAGAGAAAGGACCCAAGGAGCTGAAGAGTTTGCAGCTCCTTAGGATGAACAGCAATATGAACTAACTAGTACCCTCAGAGCTCCCAGGGACTAAACCACCAACCAAAGAGTACACATGGTGGGACTAATGGCTCCAGCAGCATATGTAACAGAGAATGGCCTAGTCGGTTATCAGTGGGAGGAGAGGCCCTTGGCCCTGTGAAGGTTCTATGCCTCAGTGTAGGGGAATGCCAGGGCCAGGAAGCAGGAGAGGGTGGGTTGGTGAGCAGGGGGAAGGGGGAGGGAACAGGGTTTTTTTTTCCTAAAGGGGAAACTGGGAAAGGAGATATCATATGACATGTAAATAAAGAAAATATCTAATAAAAAATAAATTAAAAAAGAACTGGCCTTTGTTTTCAAGATTACCCACATTATTAATTATTGTTGGTATTTTCATTTATTTATCCCTAATTCCCAAGTCCTTTCTATACCCTGTGCTTCACTCTCAGAGTAGAGAAATCAAAATAATATGAAATAAATGTTCTTGTCAATGAGTTCATGGTGTTTATGGAAGGGCAGTTGTCTAAACATCTCTAGTTATTGACTGTGTGGACTACAGGTATGTTACTTAACCTCTCTGTGCCTGGGAATACTTACCTATGAAATGCAGGACTCTTTGCAGCTTCCTTGTGAACTAGTGATGATTAAGGAAGGGAAGCTCCTAGAAATAGAATCTGAGTCATAGTGAAGCCACAGTAACAATTAGCCATTAATTGATTTATATGGGGACAAAAAGACTGCTTCATTCAGACAGGAGATTTCAGAAAGTTTAAAAGGCAGGGAGGCGAGAACTTATTCTTTTGTGTCAGTTGTTAATGACCTACACCAGTGGTTCTCAACCTGTGGGTCACGACCTCTATGAGGATTGAACAGCCTTTTTACAGTGGTCACCTAAGACCATCAGAAAACACAGATATTTACATTATGATTCATAACAGAATCAAAATTACAGCTATGAAGTAGCAAATAAATAATCTTATGGTTATTACCACAACATGAAGAACTATATTAAAGGGTCCCAGTACTAAGAAGGTTGAGAACCACTGATCTACATACCGAGCACACACTGTGTTCCAGGTACTTCTCTTCCACGAATGCATGCATTTGCTACTTGATGCCTGTATTACATTCAACCCAACCATTCTGTTGTCAGGCTTAGATAGCCACATCTTTCTCCTCAGAGTGGCTCCTTCAGTACAGAAAAGAGCACTTAAGTCAGAGGTATAAACTGCGTAGGCAATCATTTAGTTATAATCGTGAACAATGATACCAAGCATAACACAATTCGTGGATGGAATGATGCAAGGAATGAAAGAAAGGAGCATAAAGTGTTCTAGCTGAGAGACTGGAAAGATAGGAATGACAGCACATCATACTGAGAAATGGGATAGTTGATACTGTCGTAGACTCACTACTCTTCCCACGTTTCTGACAAAAAATTGTGCCAGATGGGCTTTATGTCTGGTTGTGTCCTCATTAAACAGCTAAGGATCAGGAAAACACATCATGCTTTCAACACTCTAAGACTTGACTTAGGAGATAAATGCTTGGAGAGATGATATTCCAAAGGGAAAAGAAATATAAGGTCCTTGGTTGATTTCTACAGAAACAGGCAGGTAGAGGCAGACAGGACTTGGGTGAATTAGGAACGTTAGAGGAGAGATATCTGGTATTGTAGAATACATTTGAAATTCACAAAGCTTACTTAAATGTCTCATGCACATTTTTTAATGGAAAATGAGTTTCAACAGATCCTGCTCTCTCCACCGTCTAGCAAGCCAGTATTTCATAAGTATTCCTTTGCAATGGAGAAAACATTGGTTACAGAACTATATTCTTTCTTGCTTAGCTCTTTACCCAATGCTAAAGATGGAAACCTGTTGAGATTCAGTTTTGCAGGGAAGGACTAGGGAAATAGTCCCTGCCCACAGAGAAGTTCAGGACTTAGTATATATTTCTCCTTCATTTCCAGGGGTTCATCAAGCCTAGTGGGTGGATTTTCAGTTTAGGCCTGCAAATACAGGAATTTATGAAATAGCCACTCATAAAAATTTTGTGCTTGATTATTAAAGATAAGCAAAATGGTCAACAGAAGCAAATGCTCATTGATACACAAAGATACAATTTCTCTGTGATATTTTCAGTAAGTATTGAGGATACTAGGTACATATATTTTAAAATCTCACTTAAACATCTTGTTACTAGTCAACAGTGAATCTTGGCTGCTTGGATAGTAGGATTCAGGGTAAGGCAGGTAGCTGGGAAGCATCATAGTGGATGTCAAGAAGATAAGATTTCAAATGCATAGTGTCATTTAATAAAACACTTGGAAACAAGACTTGGAAACAGTTAGTACTAAATGGGCAGACCAAATAGCGGTTCATTGTAACTCCCAATGATGTCTAAGTTCGCTATTATTAAAGTCCTTCTGGAACCTTTGTCCTTCTGGGCCTTCATGGTGACCTCCATCATCCTGAGTACCATTAACATGGTTGTACTCCAGTCTGTGTCCACCTGATTGTGGTACTAGGATACCATTCTCATCCTGTTGCACCCTTTTGCCTTTCTTCTGGATCAAGGGTGATACCTCTGAGTCCTTCAAAGGCTTTCATGCACTGATGAAGACCCATAGACTCACACTGGCCATATCTCTCTTTCTAGGGAAGGAATAATTTTTAGCTGAGATAGGCGAACTGTTGCCAAGGATAAGTTGGCATATGCTCAGTTCCAATTAGAGCAATTCATAAGAGTTGTGGGGAGGAAGTTGTTACTGAAAGCTCCAGAAGTAAAAATTCTACTCAGTAGTTGGCCCTCTATTGATAAAAGCAGCAGACAGAGATGGAAGAGAGAAGGTCCCAGGTGGAGAATAGATCAACGTTCCATTGACTTGAGAGGAAGACAATTGTAAGCCACAGCTTCTATTTTTAAATAGATCCACCTAATGGAGAGAAGAAAGATGCAAACACAAGCCAGCATTAATTGCCAGTTACGTAGGAATAGGAGTAATGAGGCATAGTACAAACTTAATAATGATGCTTAGGAAATGAAGTCTTAGCAACAGCGCGTCAGTATTGGATGGAGTTTGTTGGGCACTGTGTGGAGTTCTGCCGTCTGATCATATCTGATGTACTCTTTTTTTTTTCTTAAAAAATACATTTCATCTATACTTAACTGAAGACTTGAACTCAGTGGGAAAAATCTCATAAAGTATGAGGAAAAGTGCTCTGTCTGGGAAGACACCAGTTATATGTACTTTGATAGTTAACTATAAGGATTCCTTGAGGGTGAATTTATTTATGTCTTTTGGGCTGCCTACATACATAAGATCGTGCTCCTGCCTAACTTGATTGTTGAATACGGAATGAAAGACTCTCCAAGTATCTCTCCTTAACACAAAGTAGGAATAAAGTTGCTTGTGCTCACAAAGAATCTGCAGCAACAGAAGAATGGCCATGCTTGCAAGTACAAATGAGCATTATTTTCAATAATATTTAATTATGTCTTTTGCTGAAGCATTTACAGGGTGTCTCTACAAGTACACATCTACCATAGCCATATCTTGGAGTCGGATATACTTCAGAGGAAATCTTACTTACACTTCAACTAATCAGGCAGCCACCAAGCTGCATCACAACCTGCCACTAGGTCATCAGTCTCCTTGTGAGCATTTTCAAAGACAGAAATGCTCACTGTCCTGAAGGAAACTATTTTACTGCTGACTAATTTTTAAGATGGGGGAAGGTCTTATAATAAGCTAGAATCTGCCTCTGCAACTCTGACTCCATAGTTCCAGTTTCTTTCTAGGGAACCTATCTCAACTAGGTAAACTCACCAATTTAGTCAACAAAATTTATCAGGCATATAATATGTGCATAAGGAATTTTCTAGGACACACAGTAAAAATGTACTTGCTGTCTGTGAGAAGATGTGTTCTTAGCACACATTTTCATATGTGTAGATCCTGGATAGATAAGGAAATCATGATTCTCCTGCCCATCATTCTTGAATGGCTTTTCCTAGGGAGGTGTGTATTCACCTTAGAGGAGGTACTAATGATAGACCATTAGTACCCACCACAAGAGCGTTGATATGGGGACTCATAGTCCACTCTACCACCAAAGAAGAGTTTCCTACCCATCAACTGTAACCACTTATATATCCTTAGAGTGCTTTGTTCATTTCTTGAGCTCCTCATATACTGCCTCGCTTCATGAGCCCATCCCTTTTTCCATGAGAGTTTGTTAGTGGGCCAGTTTTGAGAGGTTCTCATGAATGTAGTCACAGTTGTTCTGATTTCAAGATGGCAGCTCTTATGCCATGTGTGGAGGAAGCATTCCACAGCAACTATTAATAGGTAAACCCTTAATATATACAAAATGTGAAATGGAGCATATTTGTATCTTACTGATCTCAATTTCAATGTAAGTTTTGTTAGAGATACTTTATCATTAGAAAAAACCTGAGGCATATTCATTCCTTACATATTTTCAAAGTATAAAATGAATTACTGAAATTATTATATATAAACTATATCTATTTTATCATATTTTATGTATATATTGCAACAATTTATGCTAATATCTTTGTCTTGAATACATATTTTGAAGGTTACATAGAAAGTGAATTTCCATCTTTGTTAGCAATTTAAACATAGAGCCTCTCTTGAGACCCAGCATTTTAATCGTCTGCTGTGACTTTGTTCTTCCTAGCTGGAGTCAAGTTATTGCAATATGGTAGAATTTAAGATTTGGCTCAAGAACATATTAGAACTTACCAAACTGGAAGAAGAAATGGGCTTTAGACATTATTGAGAAATTTTCAGCACTTTTAGGAAGGGAGTGATGTGAGCAATGTTTGAAAAACAAGTAATTTCAGCAGAGGCTGTGTCCTTTCCAAACAGAAGTACTGTGTGAAAAAAGCCCACCATAGTGGTAGACAGGTACATATTTAAAACAGTGTCACATAATTTTGGTCTTTTTAGATGCCAAATCAGTCAGTAGTAATACCCCTTACTGCAGCTATATTGAAAACAGTTTCTAAAGAACACAGTTATAGAGAAGCAAAACTTTAAGCAACTCAAAAATAAGGCTTCTTTCCCTTTCACCCTTCCTGTCTGCTAGGCCAGTCAGTACCATGCTGTAAACTGTACTGGTTTGAAGGACTTGTCGCTTCTCAGCCTGCTGCTGTGTGTGGGTTTCCTCACTCTGTTTATTATGTCACTGTCCTTTAAGTTTTCCCAACTTTAGCTTTTGACTCAACTATTTATTTCCCAGACTATAATAGATTTATTATTATTATTATTATTATTATTATTATTATTATTATTATTATTGATCTTTCAGACAAATTATACCGTCTTCTCAGGCACGATACACTCTTGGGTCTTCTGACAGTTTGAGAGGTTTATGCTTCTACAAACATTTCCAAGCTCTGAGTTGTATAGTGTAAGTCTCAAAGTTAGGATAGTTCTATAGCTCATCTTTAATTTTTGTTTTGAAGAATCTTATCAGATGTTCATGACTCAGAATATAATCTGGTAAGAGTGTGCCTTTTAGTCTTAATGACCAGTGAAATGCTTGCCTTTCACTGTCCTTCTTAGGCTTAACAACTCTTATAAAGAATTTTAACATGTAGAATTCAGTTACTATTGCTTTTATAAACACATACATAAACACAGGTCCAGCTCATCACTTTTATGACTTGATAATTACTGTTAGCAAGCTGTTGTTGAGTTCCTGCATCATGTCTTGAGTCCTCTGTTTTCTCCTGTAGTTCTAGTTAGCTGAGTCTACAGCCTACATACAGAGTCAAAATTGAGCTCTCAAACTTGGTGTCAGATGACCTGGGCATACATCCTGTGACAGTGGGGGAAAAGTATTCTATTTCTCTTGTTTACTGGTCTGTAAAGTGGTGTTGCTGATAACACAAAGGATTAATATTACCAGACAATAAATGAAAAGTACTTTGGATCTCAGTGACCATCTTAGCACTACACATTTGCTGTTAATACGTGCTGATTAAGTTTTGGATGTTAGTCTTTCTGACAGGAACTCCTTTCCATATTGTGTAACCCCTACAACAAACATTGGTTCCAAAGCAAAACAAATATGTATACATCACTTACCAGAATTCCACTTTATTCATTTCAATGCACAAACCAACCAAATAGGTTTGGCAAATGGCTGCTGTGGGAAGGGTGTGTGTTAGACCTTGTGAAGCTCTTGGCATTACTGTACAATACATGGCAGATGAAATCTACCTTTTCCTTTTCACAGCTGCAAATCAAATTAGCTTTGAATAATCCTATTACCATGTTCTCAGTATTACTGAGCACTGGGAAAATGCAGTCAAGTTCTTGGCCCTTACTGTACCTGTTAGTCTGAATGCATTTTCCATTTAGTATGACAACCCCCCAAATTCAAAAAAAATATCATCTGGTATAAGCCAGCCCTGAATTGCTGGAACGCAATTGGATGCCACCGGGTTTGAGTTGGCAGCATTTTGAGATAAATATGATTTATATTATAAAAATTTGTGATGAACATTTTTCTGATTATGCATTGTTTTTAAAAGTATTTTAGCTTAAAGAGGTAAAGTTCATTGCTTTTTCTTTCTATTACAGCAAAGCCCAATATTGATCTAGATAGAATATTCATGAATGCTGCCTTTGCTTTGTAATGTGAAGTACAAATCATATATTACTGTAGCGATAAGAGTCTGTCTTAATTGGGTTCACTACAGCACAGTGAAATAAATTCTCTTCGTTTAGCCAAGGAACCATGAACTACTTTTTAATTTAGGATAATTTTGACTTCATATTACCTTAAATCTAAAATACCCTTTTTCCAGTTCCTCCTCTATGGAGACTGATGATAAATATCAGCTCAACAAGCCAAAATGCCACCAAGCGGTTTTGTTTTGTTGCTTATCACACAATACTAAACCTAATTTTAAAAGATTTTGAGACACTGGGTGACAGAGCCAAACATTATCACATAATTGGTGTTCATTTGGAATTTTGATGCTATATGCTGCATTGGGAGGTATGTAAATAGACTGGCAAGGAATTGGGAAGTTGTGGGTTAAATTATAGAATTCTTTATTCCTGGACTAGTGGAAAGGAATTAATATTCCTTTTAAAATATTTTTTATTATTTGCTTATATTTACTTAGTATTTTATATTATTTTATATTTTGGAGCCAGATTATGGAGCGGGTCTGAGGGAAGGGCGCTGTGACTAAGGAGGAACAAAGGCTGGGCTGGTAACAAGTATTGCTGCAAGGGTGGGTAGTTCCCATTGGTCAACATTTGGTGTGTACACCCACCACAAGAACAGTCAACATTTGGTGTGTACACCCACCACAAGAACAAATCCACATTTTTACAAATTAAAAAATCTAAGTCAATAAGTTAGAAGGAAAATGAAATATTTAAATGACCCATGTATTTATTTTTATGAGTGTATTTTTGTTATGGGTTTTTTTTTTCCTTTTAGTATTATAGAGTTGGGCTACAGCTTGCAAGTAAATTAGAGGACACTTGTTTTCATTTTTAATTATTGATCAGCTGCCTGTAAGGTTCATTTTCTATTAATGCAGAGGTAGAATTGTGTTTTTCTTCCCTTGCGCTTTAGCTCTTGATGAACCCCATATGGTTCTGTTGCTCAAAGCTCTTCAATAATTCAAATCTATCATGGAAAAGAAATCATCAAGTTTGGAGAACCTAGATGAATTGTTCTCAAAGGTTCCTTTTTTTTTTTCTTCCCTTCTAACAGCAGGGAAATTTTCTCAAATTATAACCTAGACTCAAACTTTAAAATATATACAAGCAGGTTATCTGATTTGCATATAACAAAGAATGTTTCTCTATCACTCAGACTTTAATAACCCTTGATGTAACTCCTTAAAATCCTGTGGCTCATGGTTGGAGAGATGGTAGAACAGTGAAGAGAACTTGCTGCACCGGCAGAGGACCCCAGTACTGTTCACAGCACCTACATGGTGGCTTACAATTGTTTGTAACCCCAGAAGACCTAACACCCACTTCTAGCTTCCAAGGACACTTGCACATACATGCTCACAGACATACATGCCAGTAAAACATCCATACACATAAAATAAAAATCAATAAATCTGTAAGAATAAATTTTTTGGCTCCC
Source organism: Montemys delectorum (assembly GCA_019843815.1). Taxonomy (NCBI): domain Eukaryota; kingdom Metazoa; phylum Chordata; class Mammalia; order Rodentia; family Muridae; genus Montemys; species Montemys delectorum. Next base: position 57,255 of record JADRCD010183596.1, read on the forward strand.
ACCATAGGATCCAGATGTAGGTGGGAAAACGAGTACAAAATGGGCTATTGACTGAGGGACCTTATTTGCTTATCAACTGTGCCTTCCCTGTCACTGGTTCTGTCACCTCTGAGCAGTAGTTCCCCTCCCTGATGTTGTCTCCACTCAGTAAACAGCGGTTGGGTTGAGTAGTGCCTACCTCAGAAACCTGATCTGAGGACTGAGGTAATCCATGAGCAGTGCTTGGCTTTATTGTTACTGACATTAGTAATTTAACCATCTCTTGAGCTGTTCTCTCACTAACCATGGTGCCATAGCACTGGCAATGTGATGACAGACTTAATGTCATGGGCATTATGTGCAATGCTGTTTATCAAATATCCGAATATTTCCAAGTTTAGGGCACGAAGCACTGTTTTGTTCTATTTACAAGACTTTTTTACAGTAGTATTTTTACAGAAACAAATTATAAAGGATTCAATAAGGTGCTATGCTGGTGAGAATCCTTTGGATTCTGTCCAGTGGCCTTTGGCAAGCAGATCATAAAAATTAAAGTAATTTTACAAATTAGTAAGCCTAATCTCTGCATTTTGCAAAAAATTTAAAAAAAATCCTATTTTGTTCTGGGCAGAGTCTCTAAAGCAGAGCTGTGAATGACATGGCATTGTGTACTTAATTCCTAATCCATTTAGGGTTAGGAAGCCATTTTCGGTCTTTCTACCTTTTTTTTCCTTTCCTTTCTTTCTTTCTTTCTTTCTTTCTTTCTTTCTTTCTTTCTTTCTTTCATTCTTTCTTTTTTTTTTTTTTTAAATTCTGCTTCCTTTGCTTTTATTTGTTGTTAAATACTATGCCTTATTCAGGATGTAAAAAAGCAAATGAAGTGTGCCAGCCTCTGATGTGCTAGGTGGCCACTAGCAACGGGTCTTTCAATCACTTTTATCTCTACACCAAATGACCAAATTTTTTGTAAACATGCCAGGTAGAAACTGTAGGGGAGGGTAGTAGACAGTGTGAGTAGAGGGCACACGCTGTTCTTCCTGCATCTGTCAAGATGTCTTGCTTCCTGTGTACTCGTTTCCAGCCAGGTTCTGTTTTTAACTTCCTACAGTGATACTCTCTTCCTTGAGCACTTCTCTAAACTCAGAGAGAGTGATGGCTTTGCTGCACTCACTTTCCAGCCAGTTATGTAAGATGCTTCAATTTTATTGAATGCATGAAAAGCCCTCTTTTTCAAAAAAGGGAGAAGAAGAAGAAGAAAGAAGAAAATAAGAAGTATGGGAAGTGGTATACTTGAAAATACACTTTAGTTCTATTTGGGACTTAGCTTGAATGTGTTAGCAGCCAGCTGAAAGCAAGACTAAATCAGGAAGCCAGAGAAAGAGCAGATGTGCCAGAGAGTAGCCAAGAGACCTCAGGGAAACAGGAGAGGCTTTTCTCTCTCTCTGTCTCACCCTCTCTTCCCCTCCCTCCCTCTAGCTTCCCTCCCCACCCTCTATCATTTTGTCTTAAGGTTTCCATTCAAATCGTTCATCTTGTACTTCTGGGATCAGTTTTTACTGTTTTACTTTTGGTTAATTAGCACTTCAAAGCCATAAAGATAATGGGGAATGACTCTGAGTCACACATTCAGATGAATGGCAGCTTGATTAACCTGGTGACACAGGTTCCAGCCCTACTCTAGGTTCTTGATCTTCCTGTGAGTCTCTCAGCCAGGTTATGAATCTCCTTTGTCACCTGCCTTCTGCTTCCTAACTTCCCCTCCTGTCTCTGTTTTTAGATGTTGGCTTTTCCTTTTTGTGTGTGTGAAGTAGCTTTCTGTCTTTACATACTTTAAAGCCATACTTACATAGATCATGTATTCTGAATTAAGTTCTTAAAATATTAGTTACAGTTATCTAATAAAGATCTATTAACCTTATTTTTCTCTTAACAAGAAAGCTGTAAATTCATATAAAGTATAAATTCATATTTCTTTTCTTTCCTTTCCTTTCCTTTCCTTTCCTTTCCTTTCCTTTCCTTTCCT
>JADRCD010183597.1:0-11699 GCA_019843815.1 Montemys delectorum
CTTCTAGAAGTTCTTCAAATCCATTCTGCTACAGGAGTTTCAGCCCCTAGTGTTGGGGCTCTGATACAAAGCTGATGGGAGAATTTAGGAATATCTGCTCATGTCCCCCCATCCCCACTCCCCGGGGTTTCTTCCTCTCCACAGGTCTCATTGTGTACCTGGGCATGATGGTGGGGGCCTTCCTCTGGGGAGGCCTGGCTGATCGGCTGGGTCGGAGACAGTGTCTGCTCATCTCGCTCTCAGTCAACAGCGTCTTCGCCTTCTTCTCATCCTTCGTCCAGGGTTACGGCACCTTCCTCTTCTGCCGCCTCCTTTCTGGGGTTGGGTGAGTGTCCACGTCCTAAACCCTTAAAGACAGAACTGTGCCCTGGTCACTGTTATAGTATACACATGGCACAGTGTGAGACATATTGGATATACCTTAAATCTATGTGAATTGAGTGAATGCATGCCTTTCCCACTCCCTACCCTGTCTTTAAGCCAGATACCCATGTCTAGCGCCTGCCTGCTAACATCTAGAATACCATACCTGGTCTGTCCTGGAGTCCCTCACTTACCTCTGCTTTTGAGGCTGTCCATACTGAGGTGCAGTGGACCTCAGCCTTGCCCCTGGGCTCATGCACACCCTAGAGTTATCCTCTCCCAAATTGTATATTTTTCCTGAATTTGTTAAGAAAGCTTGCTGACACCCTTTTTGGCAGAATCTGAAGTTTTACCCTGCCTGCACCGGCACTGTCTCCATTTGTTGTTGTTGTTTTGTTTTTTTTTTTTTTTTTTTGTTATTGATTTTTGGGTTTGTTTTTATTTCGTTTTGTTTTTTGGTCAGAGTATCACTATGGAGACATAGCTGGCCTGGGACACTGTGTGGATAGACTAGGCTAGTCTAGATTTCAGAGACTTACCTGCCTCTTCCTCCCACATGCTGGAATTAAAGGTGTGGATATCCATCTTAAAGGTTTTTGTTTCGTTTTGTTTTGTTTTTGGGTTTTTATTTGTATAGAATCTTGCTGTATATAGGCCTGGCTGGCCTGGGACTTGAAATACTCGCCTTGCCTCTGCCCCCTGGTGCTGGGATCACCACATGCGGCTGCAGTTCCCTTTTCTGCAGTGATCTGCCTCCTTCCCAACTCAGCCACTTTCGGGGTTTAATGCTTATTCTTTCCTTAATCTGAGACCTGCTTGCCTGTTTCCTGCCATCCCAAGAATAGTGGCTTGGTGGCTGGTGGCTAAAAGAGCTCTTAGGACGTAATGTATGAGATGAGAAGAAAGTGGGGCATGGGGAGCTGAGGACCCCGAGCACTGGGGAAAGGGGCTGGGAAGACGGCTGTTTCCTAATGTTTACCTTTGAAACGTCCAGGATTGGCGGTTCCATCCCCATAGTCTTCTCCTATTTTTCGGAGTTTCTGGCCCAGGAGAAACGTGGGGAGCATTTGAGCTGGCTCTGTATGTTCTGGATGATTGGTGGAGTGTATGCAGCTGCAATGGCCTGGGCCATCATCCCTCACTATGGTAAGCTGTCCTCAGACTCTCCGGTGCTCCCAGCTCTGCTGTGCTCCCTGCTTCTCTGCTGACTCTGCTTCTGTCCGCCAGGGTGGAGTTTCCAGATGGGCTCTGCTTACCAGTTCCACAGCTGGAGGGTCTTTGTCCTTGTCTGTGCCTTCCCCTCTGTGTTTGCCATCGGGGCTCTGACTACGCAGCCAGAGAGTCCCCGCTTCTTCCTAGAGGTGAATGGATTGCTCCTGGGAGTCAGGGGGTGGGGGTGGGATGAAAATGCTTGCTGTGGGGTTGGTGCACTCTGGTGACTTCCTCCTTCACGAGCCCATAACTCTGGGGGACTTTATCTTGCTTCCTTGTCTTAAAATGTGTCTCCTGAGGGGTTTGGAGAGACCAGGAAACCTGCTCATCTATGGGTTGGCTTACAACTCGGCAGGCTCAAGTTGGGACCCACCCTTGACATCTTCTTTCAGGCTGTTCCTGTCTCCAGCAGATTGGGGTGTGGCTCCTTCTGTGGCCATCATTTCTCTCATCTTAGGCTTGTCTTTTATATTTTTCTGGAGAAACCCCCAAGTATCTATGCTGGCATCGGTTCCCTTGCAAACCCCCCTCCCAAGTCTTGATCAAGTCTCGTCGTACCTTGCTGTATCCTGGCTTGAGCTGACGTTTATACCATAGATTAGGGTTGTGGGGGAGAGCTGGGAGTCTTTTTGTATCTTGGGACTCTAGAAGTCAGATTGAAGGGATGGGGTCTGTAACACTGGATCTGGCATCCCCTGAATTGCATGTTGGGAAATGACACTTGTATTCTAGAATGGGAAGCATGACGAAGCCTGGATGGTGCTGAAGCAGGTTCATGACACCAATATGCGAGCCAAGGGCCACCCTGAGCGAGTCTTCTCAGTAAGCTACGACTCTTCCCATTCAACTCCCAACCCCCACTCGGACCCTTCTGGACGTCGCCTATTTCCTAAGTGTCTCAGACCACACTGTGGTTTAAAGACCTTCCCAGGCATTACGTTGCTTCCCGCCTCCCATTCTGCTACTGAGAGAAAGAGACATGTGGCCTGGGTTAGGAAATAGTGTGTGACAGTTCACTCCCTTTCTTGCGCCCAGGTAACCCACATTAAAACGATTCATCAGGAGGATGAATTGATTGAGATCCAGTCTGACACAGGAACCTGGTACCAGCGCTGGGGAGTACGGGCTTTGAGCCTGGGGGGTCAGGTAATGATAGAGTGAATGGAAGAGCAACAGAAGGAGTGGGGGATGTGGAGAAGGGAGGGGCTTGAGTTTGTGTGAGGGTGACAGTGAACTGAGGGAGGTGGAAAATTTTTTGCAAGAATTGGAAGTCAATGGGTGGACGTTAATGTGTCCACCTTTTGCCTTCACGGTGTCCTGTGTAGGTTTGGGGGAATTTCCTCTCCTGCTTCAGTCCGGAGTATCGGCGCATCACGCTGATGATGATGGGTGTATGGTTCACCATGTCCTTCAGGTGAGGGGGCTAAGTGTGGGTTGTGGTTGTGTGTGCCTGAAGCAGAGTGATGAGACAGGAGATGAAAGGACCGCATCCTGAGGGAGGATGCTCTCTGTCTGCATCCTCCTGATGCTTTATCCAGGTTCTCTACTTAACTGAGTCAAACTTATAATTCAAACTGACAGGCAATCAATCTTTACCAGACCATGTACTGGGCATAAGGAGATGTGTTCCAGTCCTTAGTTTATCTTCTGTCAGGAAGAGATAAAACTAGCTGTTAGAGTTAGTGCACTGGTGTCACTGTAAGGTAAGGATGTTGTGTTATGGGGACACTTGGGGCTTGGGGGTGGGGGGAGGAATCTAAATCCTCAGAGTGAAGGCGTAGCGTAGAAGACCTTAAAGTCTCCAGAAGCACAGTAGGTGGTTGGAGAATGTGTGGATGAGGCTGGGGGTAAGTATGCCCCTTCGCAGGTACACTGTTCATCTGCCTCTCTGACTGGGGTTCTGGGGTCTCATCTGCCCTGTCTGATTCCATGCCTTTGACTCCCCAGCTACTATGGTTTGACTGTCTGGTTTCCTGACATGATCCGCCATCTCCAGGCTGTGGACTATGCAGCCCGAACCAAAGTGTTCCCAGGGGAGCGAGTAGAGCACGTGACGTTTAACTTCACACTGGAGAATCAGATCCACCGAGGGGGACAGTACTTCAACGACAAGTATGTGGGGATGTTTCCACATCCTGTCTCCCTGTTCCTCCTACTTCCTTCTCATTGATGAGTCTGAGCTCGAGACAGGGTGGTTTCAGGCAAAGCTTGTGTATAATCAGGGCTCTCAGTCTCACTACTTCTATGAGCGTGAGTCAGTGAGGGGCAAAGGTTGAGGGGGCGTGTCTCATCATCTTGGTCCTGCAGGTTCATCGGGCTGCGTCTGAAGTCAGTGTCCTTTGAGGATTCCCTGTTTGAGGAGTGTTACTTCGAAGACGTTACATCCAGCAACACATTCTTCCGCAACTGCACATTCATCAACACTGTGTTCTATAACACTGGTAAGGTGGCCCGTGCTTGGCCAAGGGACTTTGATGAAGGGAGAAGGAGGCTTCCTCATCCCCTAGCTTCCCGTTCTCAAGCTGAGAGTGCCTTGGAGCCCTGGGGTTGCTCACTGGCTACCACCAGTGATCTGGGAAATATAATGGGTATTTTCCTGGGATCCATTATCTGAGGAAAACATTGAGTTCTTTTACTTTTAGCTGTAATTATAACGTTTCAGTGAGGTAATGCTAATGTAATTTTGAAGAGGGTAAACTGGGTGTTTGGGGAAAAGAAAGACAATACAATACAATACAAGGGATATTTAATAAGGAAAAAGTGGGAATTGGGGCATCAGTCCACTTCTTAGCTTGGCCTAGCAGAGGCCTGCAATCACTCTCTTCAGAAGGCTGAGGTAGGAGGATTGAAAAATGTCTCAGAAAGTTTAAGGCCAACCTAGGTGACTTTGTAAGGTCATGGCTCAAAATTTGAAAGGGCTGAGCGTGGCGGGCTCACTGGAGGAGCATCTGCTCAGCTCATGTGATGCTCTCTAGGTTTAATCCCTAGTACTTAAAAAAAAAAATTCTAAGTTGAGTATAGTGGTGCGCTCTGGAGGTGGAGATGAGAGGGCTGGGAATTGAAGTCCACTAATGATCAAGTTTGAGACCAGGCTAGGCTGCATGAGACCTTTTTTAAAAAGCAAAAAATAAGACAACAACAACAAAACCTTTTAAAAACAGTACTGGAGAGACGGCTTAGCAGTTAAGAACACTTACTGCTCATGTAGAAGACCTGGTTCAATTCCCACATCAGGCAGCTCACACCTGCCTGTGACTCTCGTTCTAGAGGATCTAACATTGTCTTCTGGCCCCTGAGAGTTCATGGTATGTGTACATGTATGTATATGTATACACATACACGCACACACAACAACAATAACAACAACAACAAAACAAAAACAAAAAAGCCTAAGATAATTTTTTTCGGTTTTTCGAGACAGGGTTTCTCTGTGTAGCCCTGGCTGTCCTGGAACTCGCTCTGTAGACCAGGCTGGCCTCGAACTCAGAAATCTGCCTGCCTCTGCCTCCCAAGTGCTGGGATTAAGATAAATCTTTTTAAAAAATATGTAAGAAAGAAAAAGAAACAAAACACAAACCAAAGCCTGCCCGATGGTCTCAGCTGAAAGGCTGAGTTCTGTGCTAGACTGAAACATCCCACCTCCTTTTTTTGTTTGTTTTTGTTTTTGTTTTTTTTTTCCAAGTCAGGCTTTTACCGTGTAGCTTGGTTGTCCTGGAACTCACTCTAAATCAGGCTGGCCTCAGACTCAGAGCTCAGCCTGCCTCTGCATCCAGAGTGCTCGATCAAAGGTGTGGCCATTACCCCCGGGGCTAACATCCGGCCTCTAAATGGAGTATTGTATAAGCTTTTCTCACTTTGCAGGGAAAGAAAAGGGTGCAGGGGGAAAGGGAGACAAAGATAGAGAGGCACTGACTGCTGACTTCCACAGACGTAGCAGATCTCATGCTCGCCCTGTGTCCTGACCTTCTAGACTTGTTTGAGTACAAGTTTGTGAACAGCCGTCTTGTGAACAGCACGTTCCTGCACAATAAGGAAGGCTGCCAGCTAGATGTGACAGGGACCGGCGAAGGTGCCTACATGGTATACTTTGTCAGCTTCTTGGGGACACTGGCTGTGCTTCCTGGAAATATTGTGTCTGCTCTGCTCATGGACAAGATTGGCAGGCTCAGAATGCTTGGTAAGGGGCTGAGGGCTGGGTGCTGGCTGATGAGGGGTAGAGGCAGCCGGGGCTGGGGCGGGCTGTCAGCAGGCTTCTCCCCTCCAGCCGTGGAAAACATCGGTCAGAGAGCCTTCCCCTCCCATGATTTGTTGAAGGGTGCTGCAAAATGGGGGTGGACCTGGGAGAGAAGTTACTCTAGGGGGTTAAAGAAATAGGTAGGATGGTAGGCAAGTAGGGTATAGACTGTAGATTTGAGGTTCGGCTCCACCTTGGACAGGTTACACCCCAGGAACTTGCACCCGCAATCACGGCACCTCTCATAGAGGAAATAGCACCTCTCTCAGAAGGCTGAGCTCTCAGATAGGTCCATAGAAAGCATCCTGTCACTTAGCTCATAGTTGGTATTGAATAAATGGCTGCTACTGAAACTGGTATTAACAAACACAGGGGTTGAGGACAAGTGAGAAGCTTTCCTTTCAGCTACCTTGGGAAACAGTTATCTGGAGTCATCTCAAAGTTGGCTGGTGGTAAGCTGGGTCGTGGCTGGGTTTCATTGCTATCTCTTCTCCTGGTTCCAGCTGGCTCCAGTGTGCTGTCCTGTGTTTCCTGCTTCTTCCTGTCTTTTGGGAACAGTGAGTCAGCCATGATCGCCCTGCTCTGCCTTTTCGGAGGTGTTAGCATCGCATCCTGGAACGCGCTGGACGTGCTGACTGTTGAACTCTACCCTTCTGATAAGAGGTAGTTTGGAATGTGGCAGGGGGTGGGGGTGGGGGGCAAGGGAGGAGGTTTAGGAGCTACAGGACTGGGGAGAAGTGGGGAAGAGAGCTGACAGAATATCCTTAGGGATAAGAATCTAGTGAAGGATAAGGATGTTGTTAGGGGTAGAACACATATCCATGCTGAGCTTTTCCTTAACAGTTGGGAGCTTTTGTCCTCGCTTCTGGAACTGCTAATTACTAACCTCTGCTTCTGTCTCCTTTCTCCCGATGTGTCTGTATGCCCTACCCCCTCCTGTCACTTCTCCATCCTTCCTTCCCTGCTCCTGCACACTGCTTTTGTCCTACCCCACTTTGCCTTCCCACCTGCCCATCTTCCCTCTTCTGGGCCCTCATCGCCATGTGGCTTGGCATGGAGCAGGACTACCGCCTTTGGCTTCCTGAATGCCCTGTGTAAGCTGGCAGCTGTGCTGGGGATCAGCATCTTCACATCCTTTGTGGGAATTACCAAGGCCGCCCCCATTCTCTTTGCCTCAGCTGCTCTTGCCCTTGGTAGCTCTCTGGCTCTGAAGCTGCCTGAGACCCGGGGACAGGTGCTGCAGTGAGGGGTGGGGGTGGGGGTGTCTCAGGGGCTTTAGGAATGGCAGGCACACTGTGAGACCAATAATTCCTTTTATCCCTACCCTGCCCTGCTGTCCTGGTCCTCACTCCCGTGTTTGGTGTCTTAGCTGTGTGTGCCTGTGTGCATGTGTGTGACCCTGATGGGCAGGGACTACAGGGAAGGTCCCTTCGTTCCACTTTTGGGATGAGGTACTCCCTACCTGATGCCACCCTCAACTTTGCACAAGGAGAAGGCTGAGCTGCATCCTTCTCTCCCCCAGTGTTAGCAGGGGGGCTGTTTCCCTGCTCCAGGGGTTCCAGCACTTCTGCCTTCCCCTTCATTCCCTCCGCCTAGGCCCTGGTGAACCACAGGTATGGGGGCTGAGGCTTGGACCAAAATAACTTCTTGAGTGGGAAGGCCTTGGGTGCCCTCTAACCTCCCAAGGATGCTGGCTGGGGAGGAGCAATAAACCTCAGCCCTCTGGCCACCATTTTCACCTCAACTCAGGCTACAAGTGTGAAGCCTGGATTTTATGGAATTAGTTTTCTGATTTTTATTTATATGTAAGTTCTGAGGCAGCTTAGCTGGACTGTGTGTGGATGTGTACATACACTCAGGTGTGTGTGAGCATGTGTGTGTGTGTATGTGTGTGTGTGTGTGTATGTGTGTACCATGGGGTAGGGGTACCATTATACTGTTCAAATATAAGCCAAGAGTAGTAGTTCCAGTGAACACACACACACACAACACTGTTTTTCTACAGTGCCTCCCAGAATCTTGTATCTGTGTTGGGGCTGGAGGTAGAACCCTCAGGCCAGGCTGGGAGGAGTCCTGCAATCTTGGGGGACCTTAGGGCACCTGACAAGGACTCACTCTCTCCTTCCTCTAGCCACAGCCCTCCCATCTGACCTGTTCACACAGGCAGTGGACCAGAGGAAAGAAAGGGAGAATAACCAGGCATGTATGGTCAAACCAGCAGATCCGAAAGCACAAGGAGCTGGGGCAGGGGCAGGAAGCAGGGGTCCATCTCCTAACCCTTCTCAAAAAGGCTGGGTCGTGAGGGACCCCTAATGCAGGGACCAGAAGCCTCAGTTTCCCCATTTTGCCCTTCCACAGAACAGCCTCTGTAGGTAGAGCTGCCCTTGTCCTACCCTACTCTGTGTGGCTGCTTTCTTTGGTACTCTCTTCCCACTCCCACCGTAGCTGTGATGTGTTGTAGTTTTTAGCTGTTTGTAAAATGTTAAAAAAAAAAAAAAAAGTTAAAAGTTAAACTAACCACAAGAAAAAAAAAAATCCAAATTCACCCTCCTTATGCTGCGTCTGGTGCCCTCAACCCTAAGGCCATTCCGATTTTGTAACCCTGAACCAGGTGGTGACTGTTTCACTCTAGTGTCTGTGCTCAAAGGACTGCCTTCTCCTCCAGTGCCCAGTGTGTGTGTGTGACCCCTCTCTTACCATTCCGTGGCTGGACGTAGCCCTCTCCCTTACTACATCCTCAGGGGAGACACATCCACCTTCCTGTCTCCTGGGGAACCCTAAACCTGACTCCATTGATGTGAAAAAATGAAATGAAAAATACTGCTGAAAAATAAAGGGTTCGAACCCTTAAAACCCAAAGCGGCTGTGTCAGCTTCTTGGCTTCCATTCATATTTTCCCATCCTGACCATCTGGAGAATATAAACTAGTGTTGGAGAAACAATTCCTTCTCCAGGGCCAAAACAAGCAAGCCCCTTCTCTTGTCATGGACATGGAATGGGGTACCTCAAATCTACATTTTATTTGTTTAAAAAACATTTACTCAGGCTGGCTTTAGAGGGATAAGAGCCCTTGCTACTTTTGCAAAAAGCAAACGCATTTTATTTGCATGAGCATTTTGCCTGCATATGTATATATGCACCATGTGCCTGGTACCCATCAAGGCCAGAAGAGGGCATTGTATCCCCTGCAGCTGGAGTCACAGTTCTTTGTGAGTTACCAAGTGGGCGCTGGGAATCAACCCTGCACCCTCTGGAGAGCAGAAAGTGCTACACTCCCTGTCTGGCTCCCCAGTTTTGAGCAATGTCTTTTGGGAATTCCTATTACCTGGAGCTTGTCCGTGATCCCCCTTCCTCAAGTACATTGCTGCTTTGATCAAGCTGTGCTACCTTCCCCCCTCTCTCTCTCTTTTTCTGAGTCTTACTGTTTAGCCCTGGGTGGCCTTGAATCCAACGAGACCTGCCTGTTTCTAATGCTGGAATTGAAAATGTGTGTCCCTACACAGGGCTCTGAGGCCTTTAATAACCTTCTACTGCCCACATAGGTCCAACATAGAAACAATCGTCAGAAATGGGCAAGTTTGTCAAGGGCTCTGGCGCTGAGCCATGTCCTCTGCCCAAGGTATGATCAATAGCACTTTTTTCTATCTCCACGTAAAAGGGCATTGGAAAACTGCTTTTGAACATTATCTGAGCTTGCTGCTTTTGAACATTATCTGAGCTTCCCTTGCTTCAAATGCAGAAATTCCCTCTTTTCCGGGTTAAGTTTAGTATCCTTGCAAAACCCAAGTAGTTCACTTCTTCACGAATTCCTTCTCTGGCCTACAGGTAATTTTCTTTTTGTTTTTTGTTTTTGAGACAGGGTTTCTCTGTATAGCCCTGGCTGTCCTGGAACTCACTCTGTAGACCAGGCTGGTCTCGAACTCAGAAATCCGCCTGTCTCTGCCTCCCAAGGGCTGGGATCAAAGGTGTGCGCCACCGCCGGGCGGTAATTTTCATTTCAGAAGAACGCCTGTAGGGACCTGTGTATGCCTGATGGCCTGACTGAGTTCAATTCCAGAACCATATGACGGTGGGAGGAGTGACTCCAAAAGTTACCCTCTAACACTCAAGTGCACTGCGGTGTCATGCAGCCTCCCCCCAAGTCTCCATACACAATAATAGTGTGTAGCTCCAATTTAACAGGTATTAAGGGCATGGTTTGACTTCATGCACCAGCTTCTCTTATTACAGCTCTTTCAGACTCATCAGGACAGGTCTAGCCCAGGCAAGGGCAGGAGTGAGTGGCTGCTCTCTCCCTAGGCTAGCTTAGCTTTCACCTGAGGCTTCTTTGCCTCTGCATGGTGTACATTAGCAGAAAGGGCAGAGGTCCTGGTCCGTACAAGTCAAGGAATAATGTAGTAGTGATATAGTAGTTTATTCTCAGTCGACCCATTCGGATCGTTATTCTCCCAACCCTCGTATTAAGAGGTCCCTCGAGTTTTCTTGCTCCCACCTAGGCAGGGGGGGCTAATGTCCAACTGTGGGTTCTCTCTCCACTGGGCGGGGGTCTTAGCCTGGATGGCCAGCGCATGTACGGGCCCAGCCAGCTCCTCCGACAGTGCCTCGTGGACCAACCGGTGCCGTTGCAAGGGGCTCATGCCCTCGAAACGAGAGCTCACCACCGCCACGCGGAAATGCGTCTCGCTGCCTGCTGGGACCGCGTGGCCGCCGCTCTCGTTGCGCAGCTCCAGTACCTCGGGGCTCAGGGCTTGCTCCAACTTGGCGCGAATAGCGGCTTCCACTGGTCCGCCAGCCGCCGATCCCGCGCTGCCCCGCGACACACACGCGCGCGTGGCCATGGAGACCATGCACCGGGCCGACCGCGCACTTAGCATCCGCTGCGGAGAAACGAAGGACACGGGACTGAGTCCACACACCCTCCCCACGCATCCCAGACAAACACACCCTGGAACCGCCTCTGCTCTGCGTGGCGGGGTTAACGCGGCTTCTACACCGGCAGCGGAGGGACAAGGGCGATTGAACGGCCAGAGCGCTGAGCACTAAGGGCACTGGGGAAGCATGGCTGGGAGCTGAAAAATGGAGTATGTACAACTTGGTCCTTTTGGCTGAGTCAGAGCCCTAACGCCTCTCCGAACCCTAGGGTGGTGGTACCTTTGTACTTGCGGCGCAGCCTGCTGCCTGCTGTACCACGGCTAGATCTAACCACCGAATTTCCTGACGTACAGGGTCGACGCAAACGTCAGGAGGCTCGCTAGGAAATGCAGTCCGGTTGCGTCTGGCAAGCGTCACCTAGTACCCAGAGGTTTCATGGGAATTGTAGTTCCTGCTCCTCCCGACGGGTAAAATCCTGCGAGGTGGGGAATTAGAGCAATAAAAACAAAAGGGTTTCCTGTAAATTTTAGATTGTTGCACCAGATTTGTAGCTTCTTGATCTTGTAAGTCAAATAGCTTTAGGCATTTATAAGTAATTAATAAAAAAACGACTCATGTAACCCAGGTTGGCCTTTACCACTCTAGAATGCCCATTATTTCCGGATCCTCCTGACTCTACCTCCTGCTGGCTGGGATTGCTGTCCTGGGTTATTGATAGAGTGCTCCTATAGCAAAAACAGGATTCCTATGAGGTTATAACGAGCCTTGCTCAACTCAGAGGGGAATGTCTGATGGGACAGTTTACTTCCTAAGAAATCTGTCCTGACTGAAGCAGAAAATTCCAGGGAGAAGAAAATGAAGATCTTCACGTAGCTCCCTAACAGCTGCATTAACTTCATCATTCTCAAGCTCCCCATGCGTCCCTATGTAGGGTCCCAAGCAGGTTTTTTTCCTCTTGGAGATCCCTTCATTCCTGAGAGAGATAGACTGTGCGCGTGCTCTCTCTCTCTCTTTCTCT